>MU376960.1:207282-404503 GCA_022495195.1 Xylaria digitata | reverse complement strand
TAAATTTAACAAGCTTTTTAAAAAAAATAAAAAGCTTTAAAAAATAATATTAATTATTAACTAATATTTTAAATATATTTAAAATTATTATTTAAGCAATAAATGTGCTAATATTTTACAAAAAGCTTTTAAATATTATATATGTTATTTTAACTTTTATTATAAAGCTAAAGTAAAAGTTATTAAATATAATAACAAGCTTATTAGCAGTAAAAAAAAGATAATATAGTTGGCTAAAGCTATTTAAAAAACGTATAAAATTAAATTTAAAATCTTTTTATTATATATTTAAAATTTTAACAAAAAAGCAGAAAAGTTAAAACGTATTATTAAATATTAAGCAAGCTTAATGCATAATAAGTATAAGCTTTTTTTTTTTTTATAGTTAAAAATAGTGTAAACAGCTATATATTTATATAACTAAACGCTTAAAAAAGTTAACTGTTGTAACGAACGGGTCCTATTTCTGGTACGAGTGAGCCTTCCCACATAGGTCGGTTCATTTATAGGTGTGGATTGTTGTTTAGTCCGTATAACTAAAAAAAGTGACGCTCGGTAAAATATAACACAAAGGATATTGTGTAAAGATAAGTTCGTTAAAAGATTAACTTCTTTATAGTGAATTCTAAAAACTAAACTATAAACTTAAATTAAACAGTAAAGTAAAAAAAAACTAATATTATTTATAAAAAGAACTTTTTACGTTCTTATAGTATTTTTTTTTTTTTATACATTTTTTAAATAGCAATAAATAAAAACTTATTCTAACTATTTTAAATAGCAATAAATAAAAACCTATTTTAATTATTTTAAATAATAATAAATAAAAACCTATTCCAATTATTTTGGATAGCAATAAATAAAAACTTATTTTAACTATTTATTACGTAACTTCTGCGCTTTTAATTAGCTATAGCTTGTCTTTTGGTCCAGCTTTTTATTTGGTTTATAACTACGCTAAGTTTTCTTTTTAGGCCGTTTTTTTATTGGTTTATAACACTATTCCTTTTTTTTTAGAATTATTGTTTTTAATAATAAATAATAAGTGTTTATGCTTTTTGCATAATTCTTTTTTTTTTGCTTTATTTTTTATTATAGCTAACTATGTAAAAAAACGTTATAAAAAACTATTGTTTAACAAAAAACTTGTAAAGCGCAATTTTTTTTTTTTTGCTGTTATTTTTTATGCTTTAGTTATTATATTTTTTTTGTGCTTTTATTGCTAACAACGTAAATTTAAATGCTTATTTACTAAATTTAAATTAAGTTGTTACTTTGTTTATATTTGCAATATCTGCTTTTAATATAATGCTAAAAGTTTGTTTGCTAAACAGTTTAACAAAATTGCTGCATAATACAAATTGTTAAAAAAAAAACTAGAAGTTTTTAAAAAAGCTGCTAAGTTAGCGCTTATTTATATATGTTGCTTTTATAAACAAAAAAAAATATAATATAATAAAATAATAAAAGCTATAGCTTATAGTATTATAAATTTAAAAAAGTTTAAATTTTTTAAAAAGCGTAAATATAAAAAAAAAAAATTGTTAAGTTAATAAAACTTTTGCTTTTGTAGCCGCTTTATTTATTTTTAATTAAAACGCGCTTAACTTTTTTTTTGCTTAAAAAATAAACCTTGCTTTTTTAGCTTTAGTTAATTAAAGTACTGTTAATAAAACGTTATAACTGCTTGCATTATATATTACAAATGCTTTTTAAGTTCTTAAGTATTTTTTGCATATAAATATTTTGTTTATTTAATTAAATACTTTATAGTACGTTTTTTTTAACGTAAGTTTAATATTTTTTTTATTTTATATTTTGCTTAATTTTTTTTTATTTCGATAAACGTTTTTAATATAACGTTATTTAATGCTTTTTTTAATAATAAAATATAAAAAATTAAATATATTTTTATTTTATAAAATAATAATAATTAATAATTAGTTTTTAAAATAACTTTTTTAATTTTAAATAGTTTAATTTATTTAAAATTTAATTTATTGCTAAATTGTTTAGTTTTAATATTTTTTTTTAAAAAATATATTTTATTTTTTTTTTTTAAAGTTAGTTTTAATAACTTTAATTTATTATAATATGCTTTTATATGTTGCTAAATAAATGTTAAATTGTTTTTAAGTTTTTGTTATATTTTAATAAGCTTGTTTGCTTGTTTTTTTGCTATTAGCGCTGTTGCTTTTAAAATTTATATTTAATTGTTTTTTAAGTTAAACTTATAGTTTGCTTTAAATAATAACATTTTTATATTTTTGTTGTTTAAGCTGTTATATATAAATTTTGCTAAAAATAACAACTTAACTTAATTATTTTATTGTTTATTAAAATAATACTGTAAGTATTGTTTTAACATTTGGTTTAATTTTTTAGTTTATTTATTTGTTTGTAAATAATAAGCTATAAATAAGTAATGCTTGATTTTTAAAGCTTTTATTAAAAATTGTTAATATTTAAAAGCTATAATAATGCTTTTGTTTATAATAGCTTTTTTTAAAATGTTATGTTTATTAAAAATATGTTGTAATATTATATATATAAGTTTTTTTGTTATATTTAATTTTTTATATAGTATAAAATGTTTATATTTTGTAAGTTTGTTTATAATAACTAAAATTAAATTATATTTAACTTTTGTTATTAATTTTTTTAATTTTAATAGTTTAATAATAAAATTAAATAATATAATTTTTTATGCTTTGTTAAATATTTTAATAAGCTGTAATAGTTTATAAAGCTTATGTTTTGCTATTTTTGCTTTTTTGCAAAAGTTATACTTTTTACATACTATTTTAAAAATTTAATTTTAATTTTGCATTATAAAGTTGCGTTTAAATTTTTTATAAGTTTTATAAAATCTTTAATGTTTATATAATAATGTTTTATAAAAATGCTAAGCAAATTCTTTTTATAAATTATTAAATATTATTATTTTTGTTTTATATTTAAGTTATTTATTTTTGTTAATTAAACTTAATATTGTATTTAGTACTAAATATAGTGCCGCTTTTTTAATTTGTTTTGTTTATTAATTATTAAATAACTGCTTTATATATGCTAATGTTAAAACAAAAGTTTTTTTAAGTTTTTTTTAAAATAATATTTGATTTTGTTTTAGTTAATCTGTTTTATGCTCGTTTTTTCGGCTTAAAATATCTGCTTTCCGATTTTTTTTGTTTTTAATATAAATAATTTTAAAGTTAAATTGCAATAAAAATTCTGCTTATTTAACTTATTGTTTGTTTAAAACCTTAGTTGTTATAAACAAAATTAAGTTTTTATAGTTTAAAAAGATTTTAATTAGTATTAAAGTTTTATTTAAATAGTGTTTTTATTTTTTAAATGCTTGAACTATAGCTATAAGTTTTTTATTTAGTATTTAATAATTTATTGCTAGTTTTAAAAATTTTTTTAAAAAAAATGCTATTAAATATAGCTTTTCGTTTTTATTTTATTGTTTTAATTGTTTGCTTATTACTATATTGCATACGTTAACTTCGATTTTAAATTTTTTGTTTAAGTTTAGTAATTATATTATTAGTTTTATAAAAATTGCCTTTTTAATTTGTTTAAACGCTTTTTGTTTTTTTGTTTTTTATTTAAATACTACGTTTTTTTTTATAAAGTTTATAAGTAGTGCTGCATATTTTCTAAATTTTGTAATTAAAAGTTGTATATAGTTAATAAATTTTATAAACAATTTTATATTTTTAATGCTATTTAATATAAGCTATTTTTTTATTGCTTTAATTTTAAATTTTTAAATTTTTATTTTGCTTAAAGTTATAATAAATTTTAAAAAGTTTATTTTTTGTGTATAAAACTTGTTTTTGTTTAAATAAACTTTTAGTTTAGCATTTTATAATGCTTTAAATATTTTTTTAACGTGTTTTTTATATTTTTTTAAGGTTTTTAAATAAATTAAAATGTTGTTTAAATAAATTATTATAATTTAATTTAAATAATTTTGTAGCATATTTATAATTGTTTTTTAAAAACTTGCTAATATATTAGTAAGCTTAAATAGCATTATTTAATACTTATATAGTTTATAAGGTGTTTTAAATGCTGTTTTTTATTTGTTTTTTTTTGCTATTTGTATTTAGTAATAAGCGTTTAACAAATTTAACGTTATAAACTATTTTGTTTTATAAAGTTAATTTTTTAAGTTGTTAATCTGTAGTATTAGTTTTGCAAATTTTTGCGTTATAAAGTTTTTGTAGCAGTAATTAACTACTAATTTTTATTTTGGTTTTCTGTTTTTTTTTGCTTTTTTTAGTATTTATAAAATCGGATATTTTGTTAAAAATTGTAACAGTTAAATAAATTTTTTTTTTTAATTTTTTTTTAAGTATTAATTTAACTTTTTTAGCTAATTTTAACTTATTTTATATATTAAAAAATGTTTTAAATGTTGTTTTTTTTTTAAAAGTATATAGTAATTTTATTTGTTATATTTTAGTAATTCTGTTTTTTTTAATTGTTTAAACAGGTTAACAAACTTTGCATATTTTTTTAGTACGTTATTTTTTTGTTTTGCTTTTAGTTTTTTAACTTTTAAACATATTATTATGCTTTTTTTAAATTTGTTTAACACTTTTTTCGGCTTATTAAAAGCTAAATTTTTTTTTGGCGTATTTTATTAAAGCTGGCTAATGCTTTAATTTATTTTAAAATTGCTTTTTTTTAACTAAAGTATTTTTAAAATTGTATTAAAACTATATGTATTAATAATGTTAAGCATAAGCTTTTTTTTATAACTATAAATGTTAAAAAAAAGTTCTGCAGTTTTTTATTTAATTATGTTATTGTTATAAATATTTAAACTTTTATTAACTGTTATAAATAAATAAAAGTTATTTTTAAACTTTGTTAGTATTTTTGTTTTTTAAACAAATTGTAAAAAAAATAAAATTTTATAAAGCTTTTATATTAAGTAAGACTTTTATTTGCTTTTTTTAATAACTTATGTTTATTAATATTTATGCTTTTATATACATGTTTGCTATATATAAAGATTTTTTAATTAATTAAAACAGTTGCTAATTTATATTAACTGTTTGTTATTGTTTTTTGTTTTTTAAGCTTTTTGTTATTAGTTTTTGTTTTTGTTTTTGTTATTTTTGTTATTTTGGGCTAACATTTTAAATATTATATTAAGTAGTATTGCTGTTTGCTGTTTTAAGTTTTTTTTTGTTTATAAAAATAATTTTTTTTTTTTTTTTTAAAAGTAAGTTATTATATACTAGCTTCGGCCTTAGCTTTTTGCTTAAATTAGTAGATTTTTAATTTTTTTATTACATATATTTAACATTAATTATAAGTATATAATTTTGATTTTTTTTTATAACTAATACATTTTTAAGTTTGTTTTAAATTTTTTTTAAAAATAATATATTTATTTAAGTTTTAATGTTTAAATAACAAATATTTAACTTTATTAATTTTATATAATTTTTTTATTAAGTTTTTGTTAATTTGTTATAAAAACTATTAGTTTTGTATTTTGTTTATTATATAAATATAATATTAATATATTATATAGCATGCTTAAAAGATTTTATAATGTATTTTGTATTTTAATAACAGCTAATTTTTATTTAGCATTATTGTTTTATTATATTAATAACTTATTGCTATAAGTTATATAATTGTTTTTAATTTGTTAATAATGTTAGTTTTTGCTTTTATTAACAGTTTTGATTTTTTTATTTTTTAGATTTTTGTTAATTTTAGTTAACATATACTTATTAGTTTTTTTTATAGTATTTTATAAATAGTTTTAAAATCTTGTTTTCGTTTTATTTAATTATTTTTAATAGTTTAATAACGCGTATTTTTTTGTTAAATTAATTTTGTTATAGCATTTTTAAGCTATTTTAAATTATTTTAATAGTTGTATTACTTATATTTGCAATCTTTTTTTGCTAAGCATTGTTTACTTTTTAGCTAATCGTTGTTTATAAAGTTGTTATTAATATTTGTAGTTTTGTAAATAAGAGTTATAATCTTTTGCTTTTTTTTTTTTTTTGTTATTTATTTATTTGTGTAAATATAATAATTATTAATATTTTTTTAATAAAAACATTTTACGTTTTATGTATATATAAATTTTTTTATATATAAATATATTTTGCATTTTTAATATAGTTTTAAACATGTTTTATATTTTTTAATATATTTTGTTTGTTGTTATTGCTTAATAATTTATTTTGTTTAAATTTTTATTATAAATATTTATATCGGTTTAAAATGTTTTTTGTTTTATAAGCGCTTAAGCTTTTTGTACTTTTTTATATAATGCTTTTTTTGTTTACAATTAAAACATTTAACTTAAATTTTTTTTTTTTTAAAAGCTTTATAATAGTTACAGCTTTAAGTTTTATTAGTTTTAAATATATTTTTGTTGCTGTTGTTTATATTTTTCAAGTTCGTTTTATATTAGCTATAAAATTCGATTTTTGTTTTTTTTTTTATTATTATTTTTTAAACAATCGATTATTAATTTTAATTGCTTTAACTATATATTTTTCGAAGTTTTTTAGTTAGTTGTTTTTATAAAGTTTATTTTGAACTAAGTTTTTTAGTTTTTTATAAAAAATCGCTATTAAAATATTATTATCGCTTTATAAAGTTTGTAATATTAGTTTGTAAAACTTTGCTACATATTTGTATGCTGGTCCAGTTTGTTTAATTTTTAGCAGCTACTGTTTAACCTGCTGTTTTTTTTTTAGATTTTTATATATATTTGTTAAAGCTTTAGCAAATTTATTTATATTTTTAAACATATTTTCAGTTTTAATATTTTAGTTGTTTTTTTTTATTTTTATATATTTTTTTATTTGTAGCTTAAACTATTTTAGCACACTTTTTGCTAAGAATTTTGCTGCATAAAAAACTTTTTTTTTTTTTTTTTAAAAATCTTTTTTATAATACTTTATATAAGTTTTAATTTAAATTAAAAATTTTTTAAAATGTTTTTAAAATTTTTCAAACTTGTTTAATTTGTTAAATTTGTATTGTTTAATTTTAAATGCATTATTAAATTAATTTTTAAGTTATTAGTTTGTTTATTATATATTAATAATTTGTTTATTAAAATGTTGATTTGTTAATTTAAATTAATCGATTTTTGTTTATAACTAATTTAAAACAAAAGTTATTGCTTTTAAAATTAGATTTATAAGTTCTGCTATTTTGCTTTATACTTTTATATAATGTTGTATAATATTTAAAAAAGTCGACTGTTTAAAATATAATAAACAGGTTTTATTTTTAGTACGAATAAGCCTTTTTATATAAATTAGTTTATTTATAAATATAAATCGTTATTTAGTTCGTATAACTAAAAAAAGTAACGCTTAATAAAGTATAACATAAAAAATATTATATAAAAGTAGGTTTGTTAAAAAATTAACTTTTTTATAATAAATTCTAAAAACTAAACTATAAACTTAAATTAAACAGTAAAATAAAAAAAATTAATATTATTTATAAAAAAAACTTTTTACGTTTTTATAATATTTTTTTTTTTATACATTTTTTAAATAGCAATAAATAAAAACTTATTTTAACTATTTTAAATAGCAATAAATAAAAACCTATTTTAACTATCCTAAATAGCAATAAATAAAAACCTATTCCAACTATTTTAGATAGCAATAAATAAAAACCTATTCCAACTATCCATTACGTGACCCCTGCGCCTTTAATTAGCTGTAACTTGTCTCCTGGTCCAGCCCCTCATCTGGTCCATAACCGCGCTAGGTCTTCCTTTCAGGCCGTCTTCCTGTTAGTTTATAACATAAATATAAAAAGAACTATTTATATTTTTATAATATTTTTTTTTTTTATATATTTTCTAAATAGTAATAAATAAAAACTTATTTTAATTATTTATTACGTGACCTTTGCGCTTATAATTGGCTGTAGCTTGTCTTTTGGTTTAGCCCTTTATCTGGTTTATAATTGCGCTAAGTTTTCCTTTTAGGTCGTTTTCCTGTTAGTTTGTAACATTTAGTAAATAAAAAAGTCTTTTGCATAACCTTTTAAAATAATTAAAAATATTGCGTAATATTAGTTTTTTATAATTTTAAAACAGCAACAAGCATTTATAAATAAACGTGCTTTATTATATAATAAGTTGTACGGCTAGCTTAAATAATTTTTTTTTTTTAAGTTTTTTAAAAAATTGTATACTTTTAAAATAAAATTATTCTATTTTATATATTTTTTATAAAAAGTAAGTTTATTAAAAAGCTATTTAATATAAAGTTTAATGTTATATAAAAATATATTTATTGTTTTAAAGTTTGCTAAAAATAATAAATAACAAAATATTTATATATTAGTTAAAAGTTTAGTTTATATTTTGCTTTTGTTATACGTTTATATATTAATTTAAAAGTATTTTAGTTTTTAATTATTAGTTATATATAGTTTTAAGCAAAGTAGTTTTTAAAAATATAAAAGTATATATTTTAAATTAGCTTTAGTTATATAGTTTTATTTTGTATAATTATATTTAAAGTTAAAATCTTTTATAGCGTTATATAAAATTGCTAACTTAGTATAAAAAAAACTAATAGTGCTTATATAATAATTAATAAGTTGTTTTAAATAGTTAAAAGTTTTAGCTAATTTTTTGTTAAATTATATTTATTTTATATAATTTGTATAAAACTTTTAGTTTAGTTTAACTTTTTTAATTTTAATTATACGCTTTTAGTTTTAAGTATTTAAAATAGTTTTTTGTATAGCGTACAATAAGTTTAAAAAAAATAATTTGTTATTTAATTTTCAAAATTTTTTGCGTACGCTTTTTAAAATTTTTATTAAACGTTTTTTAAGTATTAATATTTAATAATTTAAAACGCTGTTTATATGTTTAGCAATTTTAAAGTTGTACAATTTAAATTAACGCTTTTTTTCTAGTATTTAAAGTTAAAATAATTTTATACGTTTTTAAAACTAAGCCTAAAGTTTTTAGCAATTTTTTTGTATATAAAATTAATTAAAGTTTATAATATAGCAAGTTTTATTATATTATATAAAATATTTAATATTATATTTATAAATAAAATTAAGCAAACAGGTTATTGTTTTTATTATTATATAATAAGTTATTAAATATAATTGTATATTATTTTTTTTATTATAATATAAATGCATTTAGTTTTATTAAAAAAGTAATATTTATATAACAATAAAATCGATTTTTTTATTTTTTTAACGTGCAAATATATTTAATTTAGTTAAAAAAATAATACTTATGCAATAAAAAAAATAAAATATAATATAAAAACTTAGTTAAGCTATAAATGCTTTTGTTTTTACTTTTGCTAATTTGTAATGCTTTTGCAGTTATATAAAAAATGCTTTTGCAACTATTAATTAGTATTAAATAAGCTTTATATAATATTATATAATAAACATACGCGTAAAATAAAATACAATTTATTATATTATATTTATTTATATTTTTTTTTATATAAAAAGAAAGCTTTATATAAAGCAAAGTTTTTACCTTAGGTAAAAACTTTTATTAGCGTACAAGCTAAAACGATAAAGGAAATTAAGTGCGTACGTGCTAATAACTTTGTGCGTAACAATAACTTTATACGTGCTTATATATATAGTTGCAACTAACACCAGTTATTTTAATACTTTAGCTTTTAAATATTAAATGTTTTAATTTTTTAAAACAGTTGTATAACAAACAAATTAAGCATTTAATATAAACATATATTATTTATATTAAAAAAAAAAAAGATTTTTTTAGCGCGTTTTTTTACGCGTTTTTTAAGTTTATAACTTTAAATAACATATAAAAAAGTTTTAAAAAAACAAAATTAAAGCTATACAATTTAAAATATATTATTAACTAATTAAATTATTGTTTAATTACTTTTTAAATTAAGCTTTTATTTTTAATTTTATTTGTTTATTAACAATGTGCAACTTTAAACAATTTAACTAAAGCTTAATTTTTATTTTAATATATTAAATTAAAAATTATATAATATTAAAATAGCTGTTTAATATTTATTATTAAAAATATAAGCTAAATTATATATTATTTTGCGTTATTAAAAAAAAAAATTATAACTTTTTATAAAGCAAATTATTTATTTAGCTAACGTTGTTATATAAAAAAAACTTAATTACAAAATAAAAAATTTTTTATTATATAAAAAGTGAAAAATTTATAAGCTTTTAAAAACGTAGTTAAGCAAAAAAATTGTAAAAACTGTTAAAATAATTATTATATAAAAAAAAAAATATGCGCTTAACGTTGTAAAGCTTGCAGCAAACCCGGCTATAATATACAAACTTGTTAAAATAGTATAAAAACGTTTAGCAAATTAAATTTTAAATAGTTTAAATTAATTATATATGTTATTATTAAATTATTTTTAAATGCGTATATAAAGGTTTAAAAAAGTAGCTAATTTAATTAGGTACTTAATTTAAGTAAAGAATGCGTTATTTAATATAGCTAATATATAAAAAAATATAAAACTTTTTTTATATAACTTGTTACAAACTAACAGAAAGACGGCCTAAAAGGAAAACTTAGCGCAAACATGGACTTAATAAAAAGCTAAACCAAAAAACACGCTATAGCTAATTATAAACGTAAAGGTTATGTAATAAATACTTAAAATAAGTTTTTATTTAAAAGTATTTTAAACATATATAAAAAAAAAATCTTATAAAAAATATAAAAAGTTTTTTTTATAATTAGCAATAGTTTTTTTTTACTTTATTGTTTAATTTAAGCTTATAGTTTACTTTTTAAAATATATTATAAAAAAGTTTATTTTTTAACAATATTTTATTATATTTGCATAATATTTTTTGT
Source organism: Xylaria digitata (assembly GCA_022495195.1). Classification (NCBI taxonomy): domain Eukaryota; kingdom Fungi; phylum Ascomycota; class Sordariomycetes; order Xylariales; family Xylariaceae; genus Xylaria; species Xylaria digitata. Next base: position 393,627 of record MU376960.1, on the reverse strand, counting down.
ACTACTTTTTATTAAATGTTATTTTTTTAGTTATATAAACTATATAATAACTTTTATAAAAAGTTTATATATAATATAAAAATAAAACTTTATTATTATATTTTAAACAGTTAACTTATTTAGTACTATATAATATTATATAAATGCAAAGCAAAATAGCAAAACTTATAAAACTAATTTTAAAAGCAATAACTTTTGCTTTAAATTAGTTATAAACAAAAATTAATTAATTTAAATTAACAAATTAGCATTTTAATAAACAAGTTATTAATATATAACATATAAACTAATAACTTAAAAATTAATTTAATAATATATTTAAAATTAAGCAATATAAGCTTAATATTGAAATAACTAGTGTTGGTTGCAACTGTATATATAAGCATATACAAAGTTATTGTTATATATAAGGTTATTAGCATGTGCGCACCTAATTCTCTTTATTGTATTAGCTTGTACGCTAGCAAGAGTTTTTACTTAAAATAAAAACTTTGCTTTATATAAAGCTTTTTTTTTATATAAAAAAATATAAATAAATATAGTATAATAAATTATATTTTATTTTATATGTATGTTTATTATACAATATTATATAAAGCTTATTTAATATTGATTAATAGTTGCAAAAATATTTTTTATACAATTATAAAAACATTATAGATTAGCAAAAATAAAAACGGAAGCATTTACGGCTTAACTAGGTCTTTATATCGTACTTTGATTTTTTTGTTGCATAAATATTACTTTTTTAACTAAATTAAGTATATTTATACGTTAAAAAAACAAAAAGATTAATTTTATTGTTATATAAATATTACTTTTTTAATAAAACTAAATATATTTATATTATAACAAAAAAAATAGTATGCAATTATATTTAATAACTTGTTATATAATAGCAAAAACAATAACTTGTTTGCTTAATTTTATTTATAAATATAGCATTAAATATTTTGCATAATGCAGTAAAACTTGCTATATTATAAACCTTAGTTAATTTTATATACAAAAAAATTGCTAAAAACTTTAAGCTTAATTTTAAAAACGTATAAAACTATTTTAACTTTAAATATTAAAAAAAAAGCGTTAATTTAAATTATATAACTTTAAAATTGTTAAATATATAAATAACGTTTTAAATTATTAAATATTAATACTTAAAAAACGTTTAATAAAAATTTTAAAAAGTGTACATAAAAGATTTTAAAAATTAAATAATAAACTACTTTTTTTAAACTTATTATATATTATACAAAAAACTACTTTAAATATTTAAAGCTAAAAACATATAACCAAAATTAAAAAAGTTAAACTAAACTAAAAGTTTTATATAAATTGTATAAAGCAAATACAATTTAATAAAAAACTAGCTAAAACTTTTAACTATTTAAAACAATTTGTTAGCTGCTATATAAGCATTATTAGTTTTTTTTATGCTAAGTTAGCAATTTTGTATAACGCTGCAAAAAACTTTAACTTTAAATATAATTATATAAACTAAAACTATATAACTAAAGCTAACTTAAAATATATATTTTTATATTTTTAAAAACTATTTTGCTTAAAACTATATATAATTAATAATTGAAAATTAAAATACTTTAAAACTAATATATAAATATATAACAAAAGCAAAACATAAACTAAACTTTTAGCTAGTATATAAAAACTTTATTATTTATTATTTTTAACAAACTTTAAAACAACAAACATATTTTTGTACAACACTAAACTTTATATTAAATAGCTTTTTAATAGATTTACTTTTTATAAAAAACATATAAAACAAAATAATTTTACTTAAAAAGTACGCAATTTTTTAAAAAATTTAAAAAAAAAAAAAGAATTATTTAGGTTAGCTATACAACTTATTATATAATAAGGCATATTTATTTATAAATGTTTGCTGCTAATTTAAAATTATAAAAAATTAATATTACGCAGTATTTTTAATTATTTTAAAAAGTTATACAAAAAACTTTTTTATTTATTATATTGGCCTAAATAAAACTTAAAGCAAAATCTATTATGCAATAAATAATTATTTTAATACTAATACAAATTATAGCTAATATTAGGCTAATTAAATTATAATTATTTTTATACAAATAAAAAAAAAAAACTTTAATTTAATATTATATAAAGTATTAAACTTTATAATTAACAAGTTTACAAAAATATAACGCACGTTTGGCATAAGTTATTAAAAAAAAATTTAATTAAATATAACAGTTGTATAAACATATTAAAAAGTATTAAAACTAGCTATAGCATTTATACTTTAAAAGCTAACGTACAAAAGCTTTTTTTCTAACTTTAAAGTATATATTTAAATAGCAGCAAATAATTTATTAAAGCATTTTATATAACAAAATAACAATAGTTATTTTATTAACAAAAAATATAATTAAAACAGTTGTATAAAAAGCTAACAATTTAAGTTTTAACTTAGATTTTTAAGCTAATTATAAAAAAAAACTAACCAAAAGTACTATATAAAAAAAAAATGCTTTATATGCAGTAAAAAAAGCTGCTAGTTATTTAAACATATATTTTAAAAACAAGCTTGTATAAAAAACTAATATTTTAATTTATACAAAATAATTCATAATACTTTACCTACGCTTAAAAAATTTTTAATATTTTTAACAAAATGCAAAAGATTTTTAAAGTTAAACAAAAATAATAAAAATATTAATAAAAAATTTAGCAGCTAATTAATTTAATTTTTAATAAACAAAGCTTTTTTTTATTATATAACTAGCAAAAATATTTAAAATTATAAAACAAATGTTTTGTTTAACTAATTTATATTAAATAACTAATATTGTATAAAATATTAAAGTAAACTATAAAATATAAACGCTTTAAACTATTTAATAATAAAAAAAATATAATTAAAAGCTTATTTTAAAATTTATTTTTATATAAAAATAAGCTAGACGCTAAAAAGTATATATATTAAATTTGGCGCTAATAACACTATAAGCGCTATTAATATTATATAAATAAAGAATTCTTTTAGTATAACAATATATTATATTTTAAACAGCCTTATTTTTTTTTTATTTTTATTAAAAAATGCTAATAAATTGCAAGCATATTTTAATAATATAAAAAATATTATTATATAAAAAAATAACAAAACTATTTCTGTTATATATAAATAAAAATATTTATTTTTTAATACTAGTTTATATAAAGCTAAAATATATTTTATAAAAACAAAATTGCAACAGCTTTATTGCTGTTTTAAATACTTTTATACAAAAAAATTATATAATATATTTAATTATGCAAAATATAATATTAACTACTTTATTTTAAAAAAGATTTAGAAATTTTATTATTATTGTTAATTATATAACTAAACATTTAAACGTTTTAAATTTTTAATTAAAAACAACTGCAATTTTAATTACAAAATTATAATAAATGTTATACAAATAAATAATAAGCAAGTTTTTTATATAATTAACGCAGCTATATTATTTTAAGCAACAATATTTTTAAAATCTATATTTATATAAAACGCTTAAAAAGCGTTATATAAATGCTAAATCAACGTATATTAAAAACTTTTTAACTATATTATATATAATTTAAATACAAATTTTTTGTTTAAAAAGTTTTAAAATTAAGTAAGAATTATAAGCATTTAATATTGTGCAATGCTTATTAAAGCATATTAAATAATTAGCAAAATCAAAAAAGCATAGAGGCTATTTTGTTGTATATATAACATTTTAAAAGCAAAACTTGGTTATTATATAAAAAAAGAATTAATTTTATAAATAGCAATTAAGGCTTTAAACAATATTGCTAAATTAAACAATATTATACTAACTTTTTTTATTTTTAAAACTTATTTTAAAATTAATTAGAATTTGCTTTTTTTGCTTAATATTATATAAAAAGCAAAAGCTATTAAAAAAATAATAAAAATGTTATATAAAAAAAAAGCAAAAGTTAAAATTAATTGTGTAATTAACTAGTGTAATAAGCCTGTTTTATATAATATATTATTTTTTTTTTTATAAAGCGAAGTTTTAGTATAATATAAAAAAAAAAGTTAGAATAGTTTATATAAAATATAATCAATTAAAAAATCTAATATAATTATTAATTTAATAAACAGTTTAATACATTTTAAATATATATAAATCAAACTATATTACTATATAACTAAAAAAGCTATTTTAAATGCATAAAAAATAAAGCTAAACAACAAACATTTTTAATTTTTAATTGTATAAAAAAAATAAAAACAACTTTAAAAAACAAATAACTTTTATATAACTTTTGTATAACAAATTAGCTAGCTGTTCTTAACCTTTAAAAAAAAATAAAACTATTTTCTAGCTGTTAAATTATATAAAAACAGCATAATTAATATATTCAGCGCCTTATTTAAAAAATTGAACGCTATAAAAATTAATAACCTTGTTATATAAAGCGTATTCTAGTTTATAAAATATAATTTAGCTAAATATAGCAATATTTGTATTTTTAAGTTTTGCTTTATATAAAAAATTAAAAAAAAAACAATTAAGCTATACAAAAAGTTAAAACTTGTTATATAAAAATATAATAATAATAAAAAAAAAACAGTTCTTATATAATTGCCAACTATTTAGCAAATAAGCCAGCAATTACTTTTTGTACTAAGCCTTTTTTTAATACGCGATTTTAATATATTAAGCAAACTTTAAAACATTATATAAGCGTACATATAATTGAAAAACAAGCTAGCTAAAAAAATCCTTATATAATTATTAATAGAACTAAAGTCGAAATATTTTAATAAAACAATTTTATAAATTATATAACTTTTATATAAACTAGCAGAATTAAAGCTATATTAGTTTAAAACTTATTATTAATATTATTATAAAAAACTAAAAATAACTGTTTTTATATATAACTTATATTTTCTAATTATAATAAAGCTATTATATAACTTTAGTATTACTAGTTTTTAAATAAATAACATATTTAGTTTTATAACGTTTAATTTTTTAGCTAAAAAAAAACATAAGCTGCAGCAAACTAAGTTTTATATAAAACCAAAGGAAATATTTTGGCTAAACCATTTTATAAAGTTTAATAACAAATAAATTATTTTATTATCTAAAAATAATATTATTTTAATATAAAAAAGTTAAGCAAACTAATTAAATTTAGTTAACTTTTGTATAAAGAACTTTGTATAGCAATATATTTTATAACGTGCAAAAAGCGTATATATTAATAGTATTTGCTAACTAAAAGCAGTGTACAATCTTGTTGCTGCAGCTTAAATAATAAATCTTAAGCTAAACAATATTATAAATTTAAACAAAAAAATTAAATAGCAAATAAATAACTTAAACTGCAGCTTAACTTTTATATTATTAGATCTATATTATATAAAACTGTTTATTTTTATAAACAAATTTTTTGTTAATAATATTAATATAACCTTACAATTTGGATTTTTTATTATATTAAGTATTAAAAACTATATAAAAACAGACCCAAGCTTTAAAATCGAAAAAAATATTATATTGAGAAGAATACTCAAGGGGTGCAACTGTATATTGAAGATGTGGAAGAAAGGAAGGAATTCTGTGGGCAAGGCCCATAGAATTCCTAGATATACCCTAGGGCTACAGCTGCTACTAGGTGCCAGGCCTGTTAGGCCTGGCAGACACACAGAGTGTGGGCATGTGCCACTCTGTGGCACAGGCCCCCTACACACTTGTGTCAAAATGCCGGAGCATAAAAAAAAAACTGCTGTTTTTAGCAACTATTTATATATAAGTTTATTGTAAAACTTTTAACCTTTTTTTAGGCAACCTTTTTTTTGCTTTGCCTATTAGTTTTTTTGTTTATTATAATGTTTTTAGTAGTTTTTAATTAATTTTTTGCTATAACTTATATTAGCTTTAGTTATTTATTAGTTATATTAATAGCTTTATTTTTTTTATTTAATAAGGTAGTTTGTAATATTAGCTTTTTGTTTTTTTTAGTGATTAAGTATTAATTTTATTTTGTAAAAATTTTTTTTTTTTTCTGGGTTTTGGTTAGCTTTAACTAGTTTTAAAAAAAGCACTTTTTTTTAAAACAAATCTTTTTTAAAAGCGGGACGTAGATAAGTTATAAAAATTATTAAATAGATTTAATAATTTTTAAAAAAATTTAACTTATACGTTAAAAACTTAATTTGCTGCTTAATAGTTTATAAGCTAAATAACTATTATAAATACTTTTGCAAAAGGTTCTTTAAAAAATAATATTTTAAATAGAGCTTTAAATAGACTTAATTACTTTTTTAAAATTTTAATGCGCAATGCTTGCTATTATAATATTTTTTAGTATATATTGCTACAAAATCTATTGCTAAATAAACATTATAACACAAATGTTTTTAAAAGAAACGTATATTAATAAATTATTTAATATCTGCTTTTATTAATGTTAATGTTTTTAATGTATTAAAAAGCTTAAATCTAAACAGTTGTTTATAAAAGGTTAATTAAATAGCTTTAAAATAAGCTGCGTTTAAATTTTATTGCAAAAATAAAATAATATTAAGCTAGCAAGCTTTTAAATTTATAAAATTATAATAATAAACAGCAATTTTAACAATCTAGTTTTTTTTTTTAAAAAGTTTATTTGTTTAAAGGTAATATACTGTTGTTATAAGCAACTGCATTCTAAAAGCTTTTTAGATTTTTTGCTAAACTTTTAATATAAACTTTTTATTACAGTTAGAAATAATTACTTTAAAAATACTTTAATTTAATAGAAATAATTGCTTTATTAAAATAATACTTTATTTTTTAACAATATATTTTTTATAACTAAAAATAAAAAAGGTTTATTTAAATATTAAGCACAATATAGTTAACAACTAGTTAAATTTTAAATAATAGGTTTTGCTATTATTTAATTGCTATAACGTTTTAAACGATTTAATAATTAAAAAAGCAAAAATAAAATTTATAGCAATTGTATGCATAAATAAAAAATTTTTAAGTTAAATAAAATATAAACTATTTATTAGCAATTGCTTGTTTGTTTGGTTAACTTTATAAATATAATAATATTTAATATACTTTTTAACTAAGTAAGTTTTTTAATAAATTTAATAAAGCTTTAAGTTTTGCAATATATGCTGTATTTTAAAATAATATTTATTATTATAAGCAATTGCAAATATATTTTTTATTATTTTATATAAAACATAAAGCTGTTTAACTTTATTATATATATTATATACTAATTTATTTTGGACTTTAAAAAAATAGCTAAGTTTAGAAAAAATATTAACGTTTTTATTAATATAAAGTTTTTAAAAAATTGCTGCAAACTTAAAATCTGATTTATAAGCTTTTTTAAACTTTTTAAGCAAAATATTATTTATAATTACTTTAGTAATGCTTGCGTACTAAATAATATTTAACGTGGCTAGCTTATTATTATGTATTAGCTTGCTTATTATTTTATTTATAACGTTAATAACTGTTTTTAATTAATTAAATATATTAAGCACTAAGTTAAAACGTTTAAGCAAGTAATATATTTATAATCTGTACTATAAAAAATATATTAAAAAATTAATTAATTAAATATTAGCTTTATTTATTGCAAACATATTAAAATTAATTTAATTTATAATGCCTTTTATTGCTAAATAATTAATTAAAACAATTATTAAATTTTTGCTTAACTTAATAACTGTTTTTAATTTTTTAGCTGCTTAAACTAAACAAGCTACTTTTAATTTGGACAAACTATAGCTAATTTTAGCCTTTAAAATATATTTACTTAAAAATATTACAAGCTATATAGTTGTTAAAAAAATTATATTTTTTGGTTTTTATTTAGTACTAAGCTAAAAATAAAACAGTATTATTTTAAATCTGCGCTTTTTTAAACTGTTAAATTGTATAAACAACTTTTAGTCCAAATTATAATAATAAATATTAGTTTTTTTGCAAATTGCATTTTGTATAGCTTTAAACAATACTATTTTTGCAAGTATTAATTAATAATAAGTTAATTAACAGTAAAATTTGCGCTTATTAGTGTTGGCTATTCGGCTTTCTTTATGTTTTATTGTTAATAACAATGCCTTTTTATTTTGTAATAAGCTAATTAGTTGCATATAATAAAAGATTATTTTCTTTAAAAATTTAAAGGCTTTAATATACTGCTTAAAAGCTTTTAATTGCTTTAAAAAGTCTAACTTGCAAAAAGCTTCTAGCTTGTTTTTTAACGTTGTTATTTTAAATGTGTTTACTTAAAAGCTTAGCAATTTTATTAACAAATACTTAATAAAGAACTTTTTAAAGTTAATTGCTATATTTTTTGCTTTAAAAATAAAAAAAATCTTTTTTAAATGCGCTTTATAATCTTTTGCTGTTTTTAAAAAAATGTAAATATTATTAATAAATGCTTAATAATAATAGCTGTAGTTATATAATAAACAATTTATATACTTTTAAACATAAGCTAAAATGTTCTAAAAACTTATTAATACAACTTTTAAACGCTTAATTTTTTAAGAACTAATTATAATAAATTAATTCTTATAGTCCAAATAAACACTAAACTAATAAAAAAATCCTGTTGTATTAACAACTGTAATAAACTGCTTGCTTTTTAGCGCATTAATAATATTAGCTTGCAAAAGTAGTAAATAATTATTTAGCACTGCTACTTTGTTAAGGTTTTATAAGTTATTAACTACCCTTTTTTTGTTCTTGCTGTAAACAGTATATTATACAATAAACAATAAGTAAGCAAATAAGCAAAGTTTATTAACAAAATTTATACGTTCTTTTTTATGCAATCTATTATAAATCTTATTAAGTATTATTATATTTTTATTATTAAGCAAATATAGCTATAAACTAAGTTTATAGTTCTGCTACCTTTTAACTAAAAAGATTTTTATTTACTAATTAAAAAAAATATCTACTGTTTTTTTATTAGTTTAAATATTTTACGTTTTAATTATTTTAGCAAACTAATTTATAATAAATGCTTGCTTAACATAAATATAAATTCTATTTTTTATAACTTGTTTAAACAAATCTTTTAGTTTTTTAATACCAAATATTATATAAATTTTAAACAACTTTGGCTTAAGTAGCTTAAAAAAAGCAACGATTTTTAGATTTATTGCGCTAATACTAACTATAAATACTTTGTTAACAGCTATTATTTTTAAAAAAACAACTTTTAATATTGCTAGCATATTAAAAGTTAAAGCATTATTTATGCTTGCTAATAAAAAAACATAAAAAACATTTTAAGCAAAAAAAAACGTTTTATTTAAAACTAGTAAAAAAGCTTTTAGCAAACTCTAAACAATGCTAAATATAGCGTTAAATACTAAAGTAATTAAATCAAAATACTTTAAACAGTTCTTAGCTACTTTAGCTATTTTGTTAAGCGTAAACAAATTGTAAGCAAGCATTATGTTAGTAATAACAGCATAAGCTATTAAGTCCAAATTAAACTTGGCATTTATAGCTACATCTAATATAGCATTAATAAAACTTTTTTAATTTATTATATTATATATTGCTTTAGCAGTAGCTATAGCAAAAAAAAACATTTTTATAGCTTTTTTCTAAAATATTTTATAATATCTATTGCTCTAGTTTTTAGTAATATGTTTTAGCTTAGCACCTTTATTAATATATAAAACTTTGTTAGTTATATTTGTAATTAATACTATACAAAATGTTTTTGCGTTAAAAATAATATATATAACGCTTTAATAAAAAAAAAAAAAACAAAAGTTTTAATTAATAAAAAATAGCTTATATTTTATTGCAATATACGCCAATTCTTTTTGTTTTAGCTTTACCGCTTTTTTGTTTATAACTTTATAATTAAGCGTATATTTTTTATTAACAGCAAAAAAATTAATATTAAACCTGTTTTTTTAAATAAAAATGATTTTGCTGTTAAAAAAGTTAATGTTAACTATATGCAGCACTTAAAAATTATTTTTAATAAAGCATTTAGGCTTTAACTTATTATTTATAATCCAACTACTTTTTTAAAATATAAAAGTTTTAAAATTACTATTTTTGTTTATTTTTCAACAGTAAAACATAAATTTTGTTTATTTAGTTGTTTTAACACTTTTTTTGCTAATGCTTTTTAAAATAGCTTGTTTTAAAACAATTATATAGCTAAATTGTTGCAAAAACTTATATTTAATAATTGTTTTTCTAGTTCTAAAATCTTTACAAATCTTAACATTTTTTGCTATAAAAAATAACTATACCTTAAACTTTAAATAAAAAAAACTCAAAGCATAAAAATTAGTTTAAATATTGTATATATTTATAATATTTTTAACAAAAACATTTTTATTTGCGATTGCTACAAGGCGTATTTTTTTTATTTGCTTATTACGCACTGTTTTTTTTTTAACTTTTTTTTTAAAAACAACTTTTTAAAATAAAACTGCTTTAGAATTATAAACAGTACTAGCTGTATTTATTAGACATTTTTGCAAATGCTTAAAAAGTTAGTTTTTAAATAAAAAAAGCGTATTATAATAGCTATAAATATAATAAACAAAGTTAACTAAAAAAAAACTAAAAAAAGTTTTTAACGCTAAATTCTTTTTATAAGCATAATAATGTTTAAACTTTTTAATAACTATATAAAAATGCTTATAATAGCGCAAGCATATTATATTAGCATTAACAATATAATAACTATATACAACTTTATTATAGTTATTATTATAAAATTGAGCGCCGTTTAAATAATTGCTATTACTATTGCTTTTATTAGTTTGTTTAGCAAAATAAACTTGGTTTACGTCTTTACGCTTTTAATTATAGTTATAACAATTTTTATTTTTGTTTTTATTGTTGTTTTATTGTTATAATAAAAATTGTTTACTACTACAGTTTTAAAGCTAACTTTAGGTCCAGCCGCTACTATAGTAGCTGTTTTAGCTACTTTAAAAATACCAACCTCTTTAAAACTTAAAGCTGCTTCAAAATCTCTAATTGTTACAAAAAGCATAATCATTTTAAAAAATATAATTGTTTTAAAAGCCACAATTATTAAACTAATATTAACAGTTATTACAAAAAGTATAGCAAAAAAATAAAGCAAAATATACTTAATTAATATTGTTTTAGCTTATATAATAGCTTTTTTACGCTGTAGTTCTTATTTGCAAAAAACGCTTATATATAGCATAATAAATAAAGGTATGCTTACTACTTATTTTATAAGCTATATCGTTCAAATTACTTTTAACTTTTTTAATTAACGCTATATACTTATTAAAAGTCTGGCTTTTACGTAGCAGTTAAATAAACTGTTTAACTTTTAGCAACATGCTATTACAAATTTAAATTATAATACCTTTTTAATTAATGTTGTTAGCTATTAATATACTTATAGCATAAGCATAACGTAGCTTACGCTAAATAAATTAAAAAAGCTTATGCTTATTACGTTAAATGTTTTAAAACGTAAGCGTAATTTAATTAAACTGCTAGGTTGCTACCCTAATATTAAAACTAAATTGCTTTTATAAAGCTTTAATAACCTTTTTAATTTTTTTTTAGCAATACGTTTTTTAACTAGTAGCAATAAGTTTATTGTTTTATTATAAAACAGCCGATCTTGTAAGCAAAGTAAGTAAAAGTGTTATAATTTAGCTTTTATTAAAACTATAAATAGTATTATTTTTAAAAAAAGAATTAATGCAGTTAAAAAACAAATAAACATTAGTAAAAATAAAGTTTTGTTTTTTAGTAACAATACCAATATCGTTAAAATTGTTATACTTTAAATTAAATAAACTAATGTTTTTGCGCTTAAGCTTATAAGTTTTTTTAACAGTAAAGCTAAACTAAAATGTTTTATTTTGCTTATTAAAGCTAAAAATATTGCTAGCATTACTATTACTGTTGTATAGTTAACAGCAATTGTATAACAAACGGGTCCTATTCCTGGTACAAGTGAGCTTTCCGCATAGGTTGGTTCATTTACAGGTGTGGATCGTTGTTTAGTCCGTATGACTAGGGGGGGTGACGCTCGGTAGAGGATGTTACAGAAGATACTGCGTAAAGGTATTCGTTAGGAGATTAACTCCTTTATAGTATATTCTAAAAACTAGACTATAAGCTTAGATTGAACAGTAAAGTAAAAAAAAACTAATGTTAATTATAAAAGGAACTTTTTACGTTCTTATAGTATTTTTTTTTTTTACATATTTTTTGAATAGCAATAAATAGCTGGCTATTCTAGCTATTCTGGATAGCAATAGATAGCTGGCTATCCCAGCTATTCTGGATAGCAATAAATAGCTGGCTATCCTAACTATTTATTACGTGACCCTTGCGCCTATAATTGGCTGTAGCTTGTCTTCTGGTCCAGCCCCTCATCTGGTCCATGACCGCGCTAGATCTTTCTTTCAGGCCGTCTTTCTGTTGGTTCGTAACAAATTGCTTTTGCTACTGTTATCGCTGCTATTATTGTTGTTAAAGTTATTTTTACTGCTTTTTCTAGTGCAAAAAGCGGGGTTAGTGTATGTTAAAGCAGGGTTAATAAGGTTTCTAAAGGGCTTACTACTGCCAGTGCTTTATAGCGCTCGCTATTAAAAAGCAGTAAACAGATTAAAACTTTTTAAAATTTTATGTTTAATGCAATAAAATTTAAAAAAAGCGCTCAAATCTTTTTGCATATCTTAGTACAATTTACATAAAAACTAAATACCTAAATCAATTTTATGCTTAAGCTAAATAGCAGTTTTTTAGTTTTTTTTAAATTTGCTTAGCTTTTTTAATAAAACAGACATTGTTTAAAAACAAATGTTTTTATAGTTTTTTTTTTTATTTAAATGCTTGATTATAAGGCCTAATAAGTTATAAATAATACTAGTTTGTTTTAAACGGAAATTTGAACTAAATAGTTTTGCTATTTCTTTATTGTTTGCTATAATAATTGTTTAATAAGTGCTTAAATGTAGTAATAATTATAAAACAAAATAGAAAAGCAAGGAATAAAATAGGTAAAAGCTTTACACTTATTTTAATCGCATTGACGCGTCAATTGATTTAAACAATTCACGGTGATCCAACATATATCCAACGTTCGCCTTCCAAGTAGTACCAGAATATAGTGGTGCAAAGCAGAGCGAGTGCCTTAGGAAACAAGCTTTTAACAAAACACAAGCCTCCGCAAAAAAGTAATAAGTAAGCTAAAAAAAGTATTTTAAAAGACAAGCCTCTAACAAAATACAAGTTTTTAAAATAGATTAGTGCAAAAATGCCTAACTTAAGTTAGTTGTACTTGCTTTAATTAAAATGGCGCACCGATCGTAAAAGCCGATTTGCACGCCAAAATGTTGTTTTAAGTAAAATATATTGCGGCCAAAAAAAAAATTTTTTAACCTCAAAAATAAAAGAGTAGTATAGAAAACAGATATAAAAAAAATATAAAGCTTAATAAAGTATAGTTTTTGCAATAAAACAGCTAAAGGCACCAACTTTAAAAAGAATACTTAAGGGGTGCAACTGTATATTAAAAATGTAGAAAAAAAGAAAGAATTCTGTAGGCAAGGCCTACAGAATTCCTAAATATACCCTAAGGCTACAGCTGCTACCAGGTGCCAGGCCTGTCAGGCCTGGCAGACATACAGAGTGTGGGCATGTGCCACTCCGTGGCACAGGCCCCCTACACACTCGTGTTATATATATTAAAACTTTAGTAAATATAAAAAAGTAATTAAAAATATATTTGCTAATAAGTTGTATAGCATAATTAACAGCTTTAATAGCGCTATTGTTTTTTATACAACATTTTTAAAAATTATAATTACGTTAGGTTTACTTTTTATTTTAGCAATTTTATATTCTAATTTAAGGTTGTTATATAACTGTTTAGTAAAGCTAGGTACAATATAAAAAAAGCGTTTAATAATAAATATTATATTATTTAAAGAGTTGTACAAAAAAAAAGAAATCTTTAAAGTATAATAAATTAATAGCAAAAATAATTTTGTTAACGCGTTTATAAAAAAAACGCTAAACCAAGCACTAAAAACTTTTGTATTAATAAATAAGCTATTTGTACAAATAAAAACATATATAAATAGAACTTAAGTAGTTATATATAATTATAACAATTATAAAAAAAAAAGTGCATAATAAGTAAAAGCAATATATAAAAATATATTAATTTTAAAAAAAACTTTAAAAAATGAAAAACAATACAAACTTTGCTTATTTTTATTTTTTTTATTATATAACTATTTCTTTTATAAACAACACCCTAGCTTTAATTTTTTTTTAAACGTAATAACTGCAATAAGCGCTGTATAATCTCTAGATGTACGCTGCACAAATATTACTTTAAAACCTTATAACTTAACAATACTTATAGAATAAAAAATCATTATAATTAGCATAAGCATTCTGTTTATACAAAGCGATAGCAATGTTGTACAACTAAATAAAAACGGCTTAAAAATAATTTTTGCAGTAAATAATATGTGCAATAAACAGACTTAGCAGCTTGTAGGCCAGAACTTGGATTTAAATGTTAACTAAAAGCATTGTAATAACTTAAGCTTTTTTAGCTTACGTATAAAAAGCTAAAAACTATTAGCAACATTATATAATAAACGTATAACAAAGAAAGAAATATATATATTAACGCAAAGTGAATGCAAAAGCTAACAATTATTAAGATTATTTGTTAGAAGTAGTATAATATTAAAGCCAGGCTTCTAGCCAATAATTATAAGCGTACAACCATTATTGCTAAATATATAAGTAGCATTTATTATACAAATATATATATATATGTATATATGTATATATATATAAATAAAAGTAAACAAAACGTATAAAAAAAAAAAATAAAGGTGTAAAAGGAACAAAGAATAACTAGGAATTTTGGCAGTATTTATATTCGAATTCTTTTTTGTATAATCAGCCTTTTTTGTACAATTAACCTACTTGTATAGCTAAAAACATATTTTAATTAGAAGATAACTTTTACTGTTTATATAACGGCTAATAAAATTGTACAAACTAACAAAATTGCAAACTTTGCTAGCGTATAAAAACAAACTTTTAACTAGTACAAACTAAACTAATAGCTTTATAATTAGTTATTCATACTTTTAATTAATTAAACTAACCGTATAATTAAAGCAGTAGCCTTATAGTATACTTTTTATAATCTAATTAAAAAAATAAATTATTAATTTGATTTTGTATGCAAAAGTAGTTATTTAACTACTTTTTTAAAACCTGATTAAGTTTAAGTAATTGTTTTTGGTATTGTACAAACTATATATGTACAGCTGTATAATGGTTTACTTTTTCTTTTTTTTTTGTATAACAATAAGTTGTAACTAAAAAAGAAAAAAGCCAGTATTAGAATAACTGGTGTTAGTTGCAACCGTATATATAAGCATGTACAAAGTTATTGTTACGTATAAAGTTATTAGCACGTGCGCACTTAATTCCCTTTATTGTATTAGCTTGTACGCTAGCAAGAGTTTTTACTTAAGGTAAAAACTCTGCTTTATACAAAGCTTTCTTTTTATATAAAGAGATATAAATGAATATAGTATAATAGATTATATTTTATTTTATGCGTATGTTTATTATACAATATTGTACAAAGCTTATTTAACACTTAACAAATTAAACAAGTTTAAAAGATTTTAAAAATACTTTAAAAAATTTTTAACTTAAGTTAAAGCTTATATAAAACATTATAAAAAAGATTTTTAAAATAAAAAAAAAAAAGTTTTTTATGCAGCAAAATTTTTAGCAAAAAGTGCGCTAAAATAGTTTAAACTATAAATAAAAAAATATATAAAAACAAAAAAAACAATTAAAGCGTTAAAACTAAAAATATATTTAAAAATATAAATAAATTTGTTAAAGCTTTAATAAATATGTATAATAATTTAAAAAAAAAACAGCAAGCTAAACAGTAGCTGCTAAAAATTAAATAAACCGAACTAACATATAAATATGCAGCAAAATTTTATAAACTAGTATTATAAACTTTATAAAACAATAATAATATTTTAATAACAATTTTTTGCAAAAAATTAAAAAATTTAGTTTAAAATAAACTTTATAAAAATAATTAACTAAAAAACTTTAAAAAGTATATAGCTAAAGCAATTAAAATTAATAATTAATTGTTTAAAAAATAACAGCAAAAAAAAAACGAAAATTAAATTTTATAGCTAATATAAAACGAACTTAAAAAATATAAACTATAGCAACAAAAACATATTTAAAATTAATAAAACTTAAAGCTGTAATTATTATAAAGCTTTTAAAAAAAAACAAAATTAAGTTAAATGTTTTAATTATAATTAAAAAATGTATTATATAAAAAAATGCAAAAAGCTTAAATAATTATAAAACAAAAAAAATTTTAAAACAATAAAAATATTTATAATAAAAATTTAAACAGAATAAACTATTAAGCAATAATAACAAACAAAATATATTAAAAAATGCAATATATGTTTAAAACTATATTAAAAATGCAAAAAACATTTATATATAAAAAAATTAATATATATATAAAACATAAAATATTTTTGTTAAAAAAATATTAGTAATTATAATATTTATACAAACAAATAAATTATAAAAAAAAAAAAAAAAAAGTATAAAATAATAACTTTTATTTATAAAACTGCAAATATTAACAATAACTTTATAAATAACAATTAGTTAAAAAAAAAAGCAATGCTTAACTAAAAAAAATTGCAAGTATAAATAGTGCAATTATTAAAGTAATTTAAAATAGCTTAAAAATATAATAGCAAAATTAATTTAAAAAAAGTATATATAAAACCAAACTATTAAAAATAATTAAATAAAACAAAAATAAGATTTTAAAACTATTTATAAAGTATTATAAAAAAAACTAATAAGCATACAATAGTTTAAATTAATAAAAATTTAAAAAATAAAAAAACTAATATTATTAATAATTTAAAAACAATTATATAATTTATAGCAATAAATTATTAATATAATAAAATAATAATATTAAACAAAAATTAGCTATTATTAAAATATAAAATATATTATAAAATCTTTTAAACATATTATATAATATATTAATATTATATTTATATAATAAATAAAATATAAAACTAATAGTTTTTATAATAAATTAATAAAAACTTAATAAAAAAGCTATATAAAATTAACAAGGTTAAACATTTAATATTTAAATATTAAAACTTAAATAAATATGCTATTTTTAAAAAATATTTAAAACAAAATTAAAACTATATGCTTATAACCAGTATTAAATATGTATAACAAAAAAATTAAAAATTTATAAAGTTAAACAAAAAGCTAAAGCTAAAGCTAATAAATAATAACTTATTTTTAAAACAAAAAAAAACTTAAAACAGCAAGCAGCAATATTTTTTAATATAATATTTAAAATGTTAGCTTAAAATAACAAAATTAATAAAAGCAAAAGCAAAAATTAACAATAAAAAGCTTAAAAAACAAAAAATAACAACAAGCAGTTAATATAAACTAATAGCTAGCTTAATTAATTAAAAAGTTTTTATATGCAGCAAATATATATATAAAAACATAAGTATTAATAAACGTAAGCTATTAAAAAAAGCAAGTAAAAATTTTATTTAATATAAAAGTTTTACAAAGTTTTATTTTTTTATAATAATTAATAAAAGCTTTAGTATTTATAACAGTAATATAATTAAATAAAAAACTATAAAACTTTTTTTTAACATTTATAGTTATAAAAAAAAGCTTACGCTTAATATTATTAATATATATAATTTTAATATAATTTTAAAAATACTTTAGTTAAAAAAAAGTAATTTTAAAGTAAATTAAAACATTAGCTAGCTTTAATAAAATACGCTAAAAAAAAACTTAGCTTTTAATAAGCTAAAAAAAGCGTTAAACAAGTTTAAAAAAAGCATAACAATATGTTTAATAGTTAAAAAATTAAAAGCAAAATAAAAAAATAATGTATTAAAAAAGTATACAAAGTTTGTTAACTTGTTTAAAAAACAAAACAAAAAAACAAAATTATTAAAGCATAACAAATAAAATTATTATATATTTATAAAAAAAAAATAATACCTAAAACATTTTTTAATATATAAAATAAATTAAAATTAGTTATAAAAACTAAATTAATATTTAAAAAAGAATTTAAAAAAAAGATTTATTTAATTGTTATAATTATTAACAAAATATTTAATTTTGTAAATATTAAAAAAAGCAAAAAAAAACAGAAAACTAAAATAAAAATTAATAGTTAATTATTATTATAAAAACTTTATAACGTAAAAATTTGCAAAACTATTACTGTAAATTAATAATTTAAAAAATTGATTTTATAAAGCAAAATAGTTTACGGCGCTAAATTTGCTAAACGTTTATTATTAAATATAAATAGCAAAAAAAAAACAAATAAAAAACAGTATTTAAAACATTTTACAAACTATATAAGTATTAAATAATGTTATTTAAGCTTATTAATGCATTAACAAGTTTTTAAAAAATAATTATAAATGTGCTATAAAACTATTTAAACTAAATTATAATAGTTTATTTAAATAATATTTTAATTTATTTAAAAACTTTAAAAAACTATAAAAAACATATAAAAAAAGTACTTAAAACATTATAAAATGCTAAATTAAAAGTTTATTTAAACAAAAGCAAGTTTTATGTACAAAAAATAAACTTTTTAAAGTTTATAATAACTTTTAATAAAATAAAAATTTAAAAATTTAAAATTAAAGCAGTAAAAAAATAGCTTATATTAAACAGCATTAAAAATATAAAATTGTTTATAAAATTTATTAATTATAAATAACTTTTAGTTGCAAAATTTAAAAAATATGTAGCATTATTTACAAACTTTATAAAAAAACGCAGTATTTAAATAAAAAGCAAAAAAACAAAAGGCGTTTAAACAAATTAAAAAAGCAATTTTTATAAAACTAGTAATACAATTATTAAACTTAAATAAAAAATTTAAAGTTAAAGTTAACGTATATAATATAATAATAAACAAATAATTAAAGCAACAAAATGAAAATAAAAAGCTATATTTAGTAGCATTTTTTTAAAAAAAAATTTTAAAACTAATAATAAACTATTTAATATTAAACAAAAAATTTATAGCTATAATTTAAGCATTTAAAAAATAAAAACATTATTTAAATAAAACTTTAATATTAGTTAAAGTTTATTTAAACTATAAAAACTTAACTTTATTTATAATAACTAAAGTTTTAAATAAATAATAAATTAAATAAGCAAAATATTTGTTATAATTTAATTTTAAAATTATTTATATTAAAAGCAAAAAAAACTTAAAAGCAAACATTTTAAGCTAAAAAAATAAATATAAAATAGATTAACTAAAAAAAACTTAAATACTATTTTAAAAAAAACTTAAAAAAACTTTTATTTTAATATTAGCATATATAAAGCAGTTGTTTAATAATTAATAAACAAAACGAATTAAAAAAACAGTATTACACTTAATATTAAACGTAATATTAAGCTTAATTAATAAAAATAAATAGCTTAAATATAAAATAAAAATAATAATATTTAATAGTTTAAAAAAAAAATTTGCTTAGCATTTTTATAAAACATTATTATATAAACATTAAAGATTTTATAAAACTTATAAAAGATTTAAACGCAATTTTATAATATAGAATTAAAATTAAATATTTAAAACAGTATATAAAAAGTATAACTTTTGCAAAAAAGCAAAAGTAGTAAAACATAAGCTTTATAAACTATTTAATAAAGCATAAAAAGTTATATTATTTAATTTTATTATTAAACTATTAAAATTAAAAAAATTAATAACAAAAGTTAAATATAATTTAATTTTAGTTATTGTAAACAAATTTATAAAGTATAAGCATTTTATACTATATAAAAAATTAAGTACAGCAAAAAAACTTATATTTACAATATTGCAACATATTTTTAATAAACATAGCATTTTAAAAAAAGTTATTATAAATAAAAATATTATTATAACTTTTAAATATTAGTAATTATTAATAAAAGCTTTAAAAATAAAGCATTAGCTATTTATAGCTTATTATTTATAAATAAATAAATAAACTAAAAAATTAAACTAAACATTAAAATAATATTTACAGTATTATTTTAATAAATAATAAAATAATTAAGTTAAATTATTATTTGTAGCAAAGTTTGCATATAACAGCTTAAGCAATAAAAATATAAAAATATTATTATTTAAAACAAATTATAAGTTTAATTTAAAAAACAATTAAATATAAATTTTAAAAGCAATAATATTAATAGCAAAAAATTAAACAAACAAGCTTATTAAAATATAACAAAAACTTAAAAACGATTTAATATTTATTTAGTAATATATAAAAGCATATTATAATAAATTAAAGTTATTAAAGCTAACTTTAAAAAAAAAAAAAAAAAAGGTATTTTTTTAAAAAAAATATTAAAACTAAACAATTTAGCAATAAACTAAATTTTAAACAAATTAAACTATTTAAAATCAAAAAATTTATTTCGAAAATTAATTATTAACTATTATTATTTTATAAAATAAAAATAAATTTAATTTTTTATATTTTATTATTAAAAAAAGCATTAAATAATACTACGTTAAAAATATTTATTAAAGTAAAAAAAAATTAAGCAAAATATAAAATAAAAAAAGTATTAAATTTGCGTTAAAAAAAACATATAATAAAATATTTAGTTAAATAAGCAGGGTATTTATATGCAAAAAACATTTAAAAACTTAAAAAGCATTTATATTATGCAATATAAACAGTTATATTATTTTATTAACAGCACTTTAATTAATTAAAGCTAAAAAAGCAAAATTAATTTTTTAAGCAGAAAAAAAGTTAAAAACGTTTTAGTTAAAAATAAATAAAGCGGCTATAAAAGCAAAAGTTTTATTAACTTAACAATTTTTTTTTTTATGTTTACGTTTTTTAAAAAACTTAAACTTTTTTAAATTTATAATACTATAAGCTATAACTTTTATTATTTTATTATATTATATTTTTTTTTGTTTGCAAAAGCAACATATATAAGCAAGCGCTAACTTAGCAGCTTTTTTAAAAGCATTTAGTTTTTTTTTTAATAACTTGTGTTATATAGCAATTTTGTTAAATTATTTAGCTAATAAATTTTTAATATTATATTAAAAACAAGTATTATAAATATAAGCAAAACAACAGCTTAATTTAAATTTAATAAATAAGTATTTAAATTTATGCTGTTAATAATAAAAACATAAAAAAAACATAGTAACTAAAGCATAAAAAATAATAGCAAAAAAAAAAAATTGCGCTTTACAAGTTTTTTATTAAACAATAGTTTTTTATAGCGTTTTTTTACACAATTAGCTATAACAAAAAATAAAGCATAAAAAAGCAAAATTATGCAAAAAGCATAAACATTTATTATTTATTATTAAAAACAATAATTTTAAAAAAAAAGAAATAGTGTTATAAACTAATAAAAAAATAGCTTAAAAAAAAGATTTAGCGCAAACATAAATTTAATAAAAAGCTAAACTAAGAAACACGCTATAGCTAATTATAAGCGTAAAATTTATATAATAAATATATAAAATAGGTTTTTATTTAAAAATATTTTAAACATATATAAAAAAAAGAAATTTTATAAAAAACATAAAAAGTTTTTTTTATAATTAGCAATAATCTTTTTTTATTTTACTGTTTAATTTAAGCTTATAATTTACTTTTTAAAATATATTATAAAAAAGTTTATTTTTTAACAATATTTTATTGTATTTGCATAATACTTTTTGTGCTACTTTTTACCAAGTATTACTTTCCTAGTTATATAAACCATACAATAACCTTTACTTATAAATGGACTAACTTTTATAAAAAGCTTATACATAGTATAAAAATAAAACCTTATTGTTATATAACTTTAATAAAGTTTTAAAAAACTATTAGCTGAAAATATTATTTTTTATTATAATTATTATAATTAACGCATCCCACAAGCTAGTTTCGCACATAAGCAAGTTTCGCACTTTGGCTTGGCGTACCCTGTAGGCTAATTTATATGCAGGGGTACTTACTTCACTTTATTATAACTTCGCGAAAAAAGTTGTACAATAAAATAATTGGTACTATTAGATTTGTAATAATATAACAAATCTAATAGTATTTTTTTTTATTTTCTAACTATTTTATTTAAAGCGTTATTAAAAACTACGCTAAAATAATCTTTGCAAATTTGTTTTTTAAAGCTATATGCCCAAATAAAATAGCTATAAAATAAAAGAAAATACTATTAGATTCGTTATATCATTACAAATCTAATAGTACCAATTATTTTGTTGTACAACTTTTTTTCGCGAAGTTATAATAAAGTGAAGTAAGTACCCCTGCATATAAATTAGCCTACAGGGTACGCCAAGCCAAAGTGCAAAACTTGCTTATGTGCAAAACTAGCTTGTGGGATGCGTTATAATTATTATTATTATTATAATTATATTAACTAATTTTATAAATATAAGCTTTATTATTAATAATAACTTTATAAATTAAGTTAATTAAATTGTTAGTAACACTTTTATAATATGTTTAACTTTTTTACGTTTTAACATTACTTTTTTTTATAAAATTTATATTATTAACTTAATAAATAACGTTATATTAAAAGCTATTAATAAAAGTTTTATATAAAAGTAGTAAAAAATATATAATAAAAAAATTAATTTAAAGTTATTTAACATAATTAAACTGTTAACTATTTAAAAAATGCATATAAAACTAAAAGTAAAAAAACAAGTAAAATAAAAACAATTTAATAAAAAAGCACGTAAAGCTATATTAAAAAAAAAAGTAAGCTTTATAAAACTAGTTTAAAAAAAAAAGCTTGTTATAATTAATTTATTTAATTTTAACTAGTTGTATTAAGCTGTATTAGCTTAATTTAGTAGTATATATAATAGTATTAGTGTTGTTTTAGTCTAAATAGCTGTTTTTGATAGTTTTAGTAGTGTAGAGTGTAATAAGTGGTCTAATTGGGTGGCTAATACGTTATCTAGAAGCTCGTTCTTAACATGCCAAAGCCAGCTCTAAATTCTGCCTCAGGTACCTGACCTAATGCGCTTATGAATGCTTCACATGAATGACATTGTGGCTCAGGGAACCAAAAAATCAGGGTCTCTTGGCATATTGGCTTGGCCACACGCCGTGGTAGGGAGTGACGTGGGCGTGTGGCTTTGGCCCCGAGCCAGCGAATCGGGGAACTCGCTGACTCGCTGGACTCGGCACTTTGGTATCCTCGATGTCATAGGATAACCGGATGCAGGTAGCGAGCAAAGCCACTATTGCGTCTGACATTTGATAAACGTTCTCGACAACTTAATTCGGAGAAACAAACTGGAGCGTGGCTTTGAGCTCGATCATTCGTCATCGAGGGAGCCAACTGAAGTTTATCTTGGTACTGCCTACACTAGGCATTACTACATGTAGGTTAGGTAGACTCTCTGCTGTGAATAATATAGTAGAATAATTGGATCGCTACCTCTAAAACTTATGATCGACTGTTTTGAACACCCACCCTGCCGTTCTTCCGATTTTGATACATCTTCCACGCACTCTCCATCCTCGCTTTCTTCTACACTACCTCATATCTGGTTACTACATCTTCCAACCTTTAATTCCCGTAAGCCCCGGCCTATCACCATCCCACTACATCCTAAATCGAATACAACGATCACTGTACGTCCATCGCACGAGTACTATCGCATTATACAAACACCTTCAGCATGGGAGCCAAATCAGGACTGGCCCTCAAGGCCTTACAGTGGTTTGTCCGCGGCATACAGTTCCTGAGCTGCGCAGTGGCGTTAGCCCTCTTCTCATACTTCCTCGCCGTCGCCTCACGACACAACTACAATATCCCGACATGGGCAAAAGCGGTTGAAGGTATATCAGGTATAGGCGTTCTATACACACTAGCTGGCTTGCTGCTGCTCTGCTGTGTCGCCGGCCATCCATTTGCATCCGGCATTGCCATCATTCTCGACATCGCCTTCATAGGTGCTTTCATCTACGTTGCACAAGCGAACCGAGGAGGTGCGAGTTCATGCAGGGGCACCGTCAACACCTTTTTCGGCACGCATTCTGCATCTGACCGCGTTGCATCTGGACTGCCCACTTATCACCAGGTCTGCCAAATGCACAGTGCCGTTCTAGCGGTTTCAATTATTGCAATGTGAGTACCATACTGAGATGAACGCAAAACAGCGTGCAATCTTGAGGACTGAGATTAACGCAAATAACTAGTGCTTTCTTCCTCATCTCGGCATTCCTTGAAGTCGTCCTTGTCCGCCATCGCCGCAAGGAGCATCGCTTCGGCCCCAGCCCGGCTAACAACTACACCTCGGGCTATACGAAGCGAGGCGGTTTCTTCGGCCGCTTCCGCCGTAACAAGGGTCCCGAGGAGGAAGCGATTAACCCTAACGTCTTACCAAAGCGTATGTAATTTTCAATTTCTTCTTTATTTCCATTTTCGAGCAATGCGTTTGAAAGTAGAATTACAACCAGTAATTTTACTTAAGTCTCGATCTATATATATATGTTCGTATGTGACTAACTTTCGACCGTGTAGACACCCAACCCGATGAGCTTCGGCCCAGCTATAATACCGAGAGCACCGCAGGCCCCCACTACAACAAGTACGGCGAGTCTGGCTTCCAACACGATGGCCAAACCGCATATCCCGACAGAACCTCCTATCCCGCGGCTGGGCAGCAGTACGGTGACGGCACGTACAATTACTAATGGGACGGGTGTGGTTCAAAGAATCATGAGTCTACCGGCGGTTGGATAGGCGAATCTTGAGGATAATGAACATGGCGGTTGGAAAACGCTGATACTTTGCATGTGGTCTAACGAATATCTGGATCGCTGTTATGTGCGGCTTGTTATGACATGCAAATGAGAAATGGATGGTTGCAAAAAAATTATACATATGAGATATAACGCTGGTCTAATTAATGTTAGTAATAATCTTTTTCACTGCACATGGCATATATGACTTCATGTTGTGTTTGATTCGTGACGATATATACCCTGTAGCTCAATGGTAACTTGACTATTTGTTCACAAGTTATGTCGGCAATACCCCGCATTATAAGTTAATTTAGCTGTAGTGTTGCTTCAATTCAATACGTCTCGTGAGGATGGGGTGAACCTTCCATACTATTATATAGACGTCTAGATCGTCAATAGCGTCTGAGTTTGTCCTGTGCAAGTAGGCCAAGGGTTTCAAATGCGATCGTCTCTCATGGATAACGTTCTTTTTTCTCGGTTTTAAACGGAGAAGAAGAATATTTTCTATTTTGAAATTTCTATTCTTGACCTCCGTCTGCTGACTCGATTTTATTCTTCGTTTATTATACGCTTAACGTGCCCTTCGTACTCGGGACCTCTCCTTCCTTACCGGGGACCCGCGCCGTCGCATTGCGGACGGCGACAGCGAGGGCCTTGAAGGCGCTCTCGGCGCGGTGGTGGTCGTTCTCGCCCCGGAGGCAGTCGACGTGCAGCGTGATTCGCGCGGCCTGCGCGAAGCTCTGGAAGCAGTGTGGTATCATCTCGGTGCTGAGGTCGCCGATCTTCTCGCGCTTGAGACCGAGGTCCGTCACACAGAAGGGCCTGTTTGAAAGATCCACGACGGCTCTTGATAGAGCCTCATCTAAGGGCGCATAGGCGAATCCGAAGCGCGCTAGGCCCGACGCTGAGCCCAGCGCCGATGCGAATGCGTATCCTAGTGCTAGACATACGTCTTCGGCTGTGTGATGATCGTCGACTATGGGGTTTGTTAGCACTGTTTGCTCGCTAGGTAGAGTTATTCCTTTTTTTTTTTTTTTTTTTTTTTTGCTTTTCTTCCTGTTTCTTCAGGTCTCGGGTTCTAAGATCTTGTCCGCGGCAGCTAAGTCGACCGGACTGTAGTATAAAGTAGGAAAACCTGAACCTTGAAAGTGAAATTGACAGTTGTAAACGTACTATGTAAATCACCCTTGCATGCTAGTACCAGGCTCCAGCCAGAGTGCTTCGCCAGAGCATGCAGCATGTGATCTAAGAAGCCGATGCCTGTGTTGATGCTGATGGTCTGGGATTTGCTGGCCTGGCTGGCGTGACCCTCCTCCGTTGCAGCCTTGAGCCGCGCATCTGTGTCGGGTGGGAACGCCCCTCCGTCCAGGTTCAGCGCCAGCTGGATCTTGGTCTCGTTGGTGTCCCGAGCAAGGGCGGCCCAGCGAGGGTTCGTTGTGGATCCCA
Source organism: Xylaria digitata (assembly GCA_022495195.1). Taxonomy (NCBI): domain Eukaryota; kingdom Fungi; phylum Ascomycota; class Sordariomycetes; order Xylariales; family Xylariaceae; genus Xylaria; species Xylaria digitata. The sequence continues at coordinate 367,241 of MU376960.1, read as the reverse complement.
TCGTGGTTGTGTTTATAAGACGGGTTTGATTGAAATTTAAAGATGGAAGGGCAATAGCAAGTATTTAGGTAGTCTAAGTCGTGTGAAATATAAAGTTGGTGGTTTGCTCCCTCTGTCACTTTTAACTTTTAGGTTTGCATTCCGAGCATCGGTCTTGATGAAGGACCGAAACCAGGCTACATGACGATTGACCAACCAGCAAGCGCCCATTTCTGTAATTGAGAATATCCCTTGCTTAGGTGCTGACTTGAGTTGCTCTGGGTTGGTTCTGGGCCTTCTTAGGTACTTGTTTATCGCCTGTATCTACCGTAGCCCCGCATAGCATGTACTTACTTGCCAAGATTTTCAGCTGTGTTATCGATAAGTGCTCTGCCCCAAAATATTTTCGAAGTTAGAGCTTCAATCTTGCAACCACCGCGGCATCGATCACCGCTTACACCTCCGCGCCTATAGAGCCATATACGCATACAGGATGGCGCCACAAAAAACGAGAACGATTAAAAATAAACACGCCGCAAATAAATCCGGAACCGCCTCGAGCAAGTCGTCCAAGTCTGGCTCCTCAGATGGCGTCTCCAAGCCGAAGAAGAAACCTACGTCCGGGCCCCTGGGGAAGCAGGTGAAAGGTCGAACGATGACTGATCTACTGAAAAAGAAAAAGAAGAAGATTTATACCGAGAAGGAGCTAGGAATTCCCCAGTTGAATATGATTACCCCCGTCGGCGTCACAAAGCCAAAGGGCAAGAAAAAGGGAAAGGTCTTTGTTGATGACAAGGTGTGTTGATACATGATTATGTTGTGGCCTCATATAGAGGCGGTGAGACTGGCACGGGAGCTTACGATTGCGGAATAGGAGAGTATGGGCACAATCCTCGCCATGGTGCAAGCCGAGAAAGAAGGCCAGATCGAGTCCAAGATGATCAAGGCGCGACAGATGGAGGAGATCCGCGAAGCGCGCCGTGTCGAGGCCGAGAAGAAAGAGGCAGATAAGAAAGCCAAGTTCGACGAAACGAAAGAATCACTGCGCAGGAAGAGGAAACGAAATAAGGCATCTGGCGATGATGATAAAGACGACATCTCGGAAGCTGTGTCCGCGGGCACAAATGCCAAGACCAAGAAGAGGGTGGCCTTCGCGTAAAAATCTGTTATATCCGGGCATTAATTGGAGTTACTGGTGTTCATGTTTATATCTTCTCGAGTGGATGGGAACTGGGCTATTGCTTTACGATGTCTTATGATACCCAATAAAGACCGTCGACTCAATTTTCATTCTTGATTGACCCCTTTCCCCGTAATGCGGGAGAGTATTCACCAGAGCCACAATAGTGTATGGAGTCCATCTTGTTTGGTGGTATCTTGCAAGTTTGAGCCTTTGACCGCCCAAAACAGAAATACTTGCGCGCGTAGATGTCTTACAAACTCCTTTTCTAGTTCTTGGGAAGGGATGGGTTAACAAGTTGTTTGCCGTTTGTACAGTATCCTATCAAAATCACCCTATATTCATTTAGATAACTGCAAGAGCCACGCATTCTAGAAGCGTTACCGATGGAGCTTGACGTTTTCCGTAAATATATTCTTTACCCCCATTTATAGTGAAGCCTGTGCAATCAATGTATGCCGGCCATAGTGTAAGCATTACCTACCTACCCAAGGGCTAAGCATTTGCGCCAACGCGTTGGGTGCCATTCTGGGTCGGCGATCTAGTTTCAGGGAACTGTGTAGTCTGACTCCCTTCTTGAACAAATTACCAGCTTTGAGGTAGGAGGTATATATAGAATTACCCCTACCCTCCTTTGGGATATACATCTTTAACCCAAATAGGGATGCCAAGCATATTTCCCACCAACCATTGTTAATTCTAGTTTTTCTGTCGATGATATAAAAATCCCTAACAGCACACACACTGCGTGGTCTAAACTGCTGATCATGACGCACATTGCCGATGATCGACCTCTCCGAAGATGGCCAAGACCCTAAGGGCAACGGTGGTAAATGAGGCAATCCACCTACTCCGAGGTCAGTGCGTATTCATTATGGTCATTTGTCCAGGCGTTTCAGGAAAGATATCCGGCGATGATAGTGTAGCGGACGCGTTTACACACTTAGTAGTAGTGTTGTGTACACTACTGCACTATAGTTCCATATCCGAACCTACGATGTTCTTTCGTCTCAAGTTGATGGGGTGGGCTTGTTCGTGGCCTTAAGTTCACGTGGCTGACGGGAAAATGCGATGCTGTTATCGCGGCTAGACTCTCACAAGTCATCTCTGCCTAGAGAAATACGAGATCACCATGTCTCGTATACGGCTACTGCACATGCAATTATCCCCCACGCCCGCCAAGACTTACTGCGCCAACGGTGTTAGCGGGCGTTCCTGCATGGTGCCTTGATACCTATTACGATGGCCCGACCTAGTAGACACAGTATGATGGAGAGATCTAAGCAAACATTCTCATGAGAATCGAATAGTGTACACTTCGTCATGGGATAAAAAGGGGGAGGGAAACGTTGGAAGAGCTGGGATCCTGCTCTTTGAGTTGAAACAACACGCAACTCACACGCTATTCATTCTTGGACAGGGAACACATAAACAAGGTGGTCCTGGTAATGGTTGCACCGAATTGATAAAACGGGCAAGGTGATGTTATCTGATTGGATATGCGTATCCCGCCCCCTGTAGGAATTATCCCCGGATGTACAGATGCCCACTAACGTCCCAAGCAAGCGAAATGAGTTGGAAGATGGTCATCGTGGCCCGGAATACCAATTGCACCATTCCAGACCTCATCCGGGTCTTGTCCAGGCTTTGTCCAGGTCTTATCCAGGGCTATTTGTGCACTACACTAACCTAGTGTACCCAGTGTATGTAGTGTTGGTGTATTTCCCAGGTGCCTGTCTAGGTGCCTGTCCAGCCAGTACCTACCCTTCTTCTAGGGTCTACACACCTAGTGCACACCAAGTAAGGAAGCGGCTTTGGGACACGACTACATCCCACTGTTGGAAGGGGCCGAAGGGGCGTTTGCTCATTTTAAAAATCGGTGCTATATTGCGGCGTAGTAGTAGTAGTATACCTACAGTATCCATGGATGTAGACTACAGTACGGTAGTTTGTCTGGATAGGGTAGTGTGCTATTAGCGCCATGTTATTATTATAGACATACTAGTAGTCCTTTACCACATCTAGAGCCTGATCTCTTTGATCTTTTCCCTCTCCCTTTCTAGCCCCCGTCAACCTCCAGGTGTGCATGTCCGGTACCAGACTCTCGCCGACAACAACCATGAGGAACAGGTAGAGACGACGCGACAGCAAACAAAGAGAAGAGACGAGAATTCAGAGAGAGCGAGAGCAGAGAGGGTGGTAATAATAATGGAAGTCCCCGCACGATCGACAACCTAGCGCATTCGTTATACCAACTTCCAGCGAGTCAGCAGACGCCGCCCAGATTATCCAACATATCTATCGAGAGAGCACCTCGTATTCCCCCATTTCACACCGCCACGCAGCGCGATGACCGATCAGGTTTCTGGGTCTTCACTCCCTCAGACCCGGGACCTCGGTCGGCAACAACAACCAGAACAAGAACAACAACAAGAACAACCATCACGGCACACTCACCTTCATTATCGCAACGTCAAATCTTCGCATCAGCACAACCACAACCACCAGCACCTTCACCACGTTCGTTCTCAGAGAAACCGGATACCTGACAGGCGCGATACTTCTGATGATGACTTGCAGAATACCTCCGACATCGTTGTCATCGTCGAGACCATCTCCGTTCTCCAAGTAACTGATTTGACTGGTGCGACTATAATCAGGACCCTGCCTCATGATTACTCGGCTACACCTATAGTTACTAGCAGTCAATCAGAGTCGACCGGCGCTGGTACCACCGATTATCCTTCTTCCACAGATCTTCCAGATACAACCTCGACCAGCAGTGTTAGTGACGACGGAAATGGTGCTGGGGACCTGTCGTCGTCATCCTCTACGTCAGTCATAGAAGAGCCGACTGTAACACCCTCGGGATCTTCTATGCCTACCACGTTTCCCACGTTATCTTATGCGCCTATTACGTCCACTCCTTTATCTCCGACCCCGGTCTTTCCCTCATTAAGTGGCCTATCCAATTCCAGTCCGTATAGTCAGTGTGCTTCACCACGTTTTATTCTAACACACGTGTAGCTCTTTCGTCTTTATACGCATCTTCGGTTTCTAGTAACTCGACTGCTTCCTTTCGTTCATTTACTCATGCAAGTGATGGTAACTTCACAATATTCGGCGGCGAAACTAGCATCCGCTCTAAAGCATCGCATTCTTCTTCGTCATCCTTCGCTTCTTCTTCCTCTTCGGTATTTACACATTCAGTTCTCGAGACGTCGACGTCCGAATCATCTTCTAGTGTAACCCATTCTACTAGCACCGCCAAACCCGATGTTACTCCAGCCAACGGCGACAATGGAACGGGTTCGACTACTGACACGGCCGGCGGTGGTGACCCTGTTTCGACTTCCGCCTCCGATTCGGACTCAGGCAATGCTTCAGCAGCAACCATTGCCGGGAGTGTAGTTGGGGCAATATCTGGGCTTGCGATTATCCTGATCCTTGCTGCGGTTCTTCTTAGATGGAAGAAGCGCCAGTCTAGCGCGAAGCTCATACAAAGGTCTGGAAATGATAGAGGGTACGGCGCCACAGCGACTATAGGAAGCGGAGGCCCCTCTGGTGATGGAAATATGTCCCAACGGCGGCGGTCGATTCCATTCGCTATTCCTGCGGCGCTAGCCAACCTGTCAGGCCATAGTCGCTTCTCTAGGAGCACGGTGTCATCTGATGGAGGAGAAAGAGGGTTTGCGAAGATCTCCGGCCGAAAATTACCTCCTGTTATACAATTCGGCGGTGATGGTTACACGGACCCGAGAGCAACTATGATGAGTGATCAATCGATTGACTATCGAGCCTCGCAGAATTTCTTTGGAGAAGCGCCCCTGTCGAGATTAGCTGTTGGCGCTCCGATGTTGCAGGAGACCAGTATTCCCGTTTTCCATGCGAGTCCGGCCCGGACGGCGGTCGAGACGCCGGGTGCGTTCAGCGACCCGTTCTCCGACGATCATTCGATAGACTCTCACACACAGGCTCCGGACCTTGTGGGGCGCTCTCACTTGCCTCATGATAGATCGACACGATCCCACGGGTCCTTCTCTAGGTTTACGGAAGACATTTGACATCAGCATCTCCTTGGGACGCTGCATGTATGCCCTCAATCAGCGTGCTCTTCAGTGCTTCTATGAAAGTGAATTCCGTTGCAAAGGAGCGGGAATTAGGGGCAAGCTTTGCACTTTAGATCTAGTCTAAAAAGATCAATTTCTTGTATATAATGAAGCTTCCAACCGGCAAAGGGTGAAGGCCCGCCATTTGAGACGGCGCGGTCTACAGACCTCATAATCTAGTGAAGGAAGTAATACTTTGGTTATCCACTGTCTCACCAATTAAGCAGTGTGTCGATGATTCTGCATGATTCTTATCATACCTCGATCGTCGCCGGGGGTGTATTATGCGAAGGCAAATAGAACATCACATCGCCATTACAAAACTTTATGAACGTACTATATAAATGTGGTTTCATTTGGGATGGCTTGGGTAGTTTCTAAGATTCGGTGTGAAGGGCAGTCCTGCATATTAAATGGATGTTTTTATTCGACTGTGGGTGAAGATCATGTCGTGGTATGGTCCCGGGTGGAAGGGTAGTTGGTATGAGACGGTCGTGAAACTTGAGGTAACATTGGTTGACCTCCCCCATACACAGCCCCCGGATCTCTCTAGTCGCTTTGGCCTTGCGTGACAAATCCTTGCTGCGCAGCATCCATAGTCCTGTGGGCAATAACGGCATTTACTAGACTAGGTGATGCACGTCGAAATTTGATTGGTTTCTTAAACTGAGGCCTCTCGTGATTGTTCTTGTAGATGCTTGGTACCTATCTGAGGTTCGGGTTCCCCTGGTGTGTTTTTTTTCTACCCAGGTATACTACTATATGGTTGCGCGACACCTGAAACGCGGAGCTCTGGCCGTGAAGTTCGGCGCTTCATGTTGACATGGGGAATATCATTGCGCAAACAGAGGAATATACTATAGTACAAAATATATTGCGGAACTCTTGCTAGTATAATCTAGCAAGCTAAATTGAAGAGACTATGATTTTGTTAGGAAAGACAGTACGCGTATTTGCTCGTGAAGCCGCGGGGAAATTTTTTTGTTCATCCCATGGAATATCATGTTATGATTTCCGCTGACACCTTTCGAAGGCTGAGCAAAGCGAGTCTTTTACATAGCAACTGTACAGTTAGTTACGTGCATGAGCAGCAGATCCTACGCTAAACGCCGCCAATGTGCGTACATTGCCTCTGGGCCGCAATCCGATAAGTTGGTGCTACTTAATCGATAAAATCCTGCCATGAGGATTCTTGTGCATTTATATAGTAGGTACCTGGTACTACATGCATGCATGCAAGTCCTTGTGGCCTCATAGTGTACAGAGAGCACCGCATTGAATTAACAAGCCAGTCGCCGTCGTACCGTAGTACGAAGCATGGCGATCAAGCCATCATCCATCATCCGTCTTGCTCTCTTCTCAATGTCGCAACTAGGTAATTGTGTAAGTAGGCCGGTGCTTTACAATCGCCAAGTCCAAGTAACCCTCTCGGCCCGCTTCCAGTAACTGGTCGACAACGGTTGAAGCACCCAATGGAATGGGGAATGGCTGGGGTCCCTGGACAATCTTCATCCATCGCAGCAACACACCAACACAACCACTGGTTGAATCTTCTTCCCCTACCTCCTTCTCCTGGCGCCGGATGTTGTAGAAAATTAGAAGAAGGGGAGGAAAGAATGTCGGTCACAAAACATCTCGCATGACTTGGCTAGTTGTCGAATCTTTCATTCAAACGTGTTGTAGATGTGCGTACGCCATGTAGATAGATACTTTCGATACTTACCTACTGCACGAACGCCTATAGTGTATATCATTCGAAATTTAGGATGAATCATCCATTCACTTTATCGAGTACACCAAGATCAGGCTCGACTAACATACTTGTGACGAAACTCAACATAACTTAATTACCAAAATGTCTACGTATATCGCCTGTGCTTCAAACAAACCAAGTGGGTGTATATCCCCTACCTAGTAGTCTTAGTGAGTCACATATGTGCTTAGGATGGCTCTTTTTCACTCATTCTTGTGAGGATAGGTACATAGTAATGCGGGTTTGATTCGCCAGGTCTGTGCGTGTCACGGTATCATTGTCTGGATAAGGAGTTTCGAGTTGTGATTAGTATAGTAGTAGTACTGGGAATCGGAGAATATCCAAATCTGCAGGGCCTCCCATTTCATCCCATTCGGTGATCCAACATCCTCCAGCCGTGGCCGCAATGCGTACTAACCTTATAGTAGTGTTGAGTAGATATCGTTGTACGGTGACTTGCTTTTTGAGCTTTTACCTTGGACGTAGTCTCACGGTAACACATTGATCCAAGCAGATGGCAAAGTACCTAGGTCGAGAATAAAAATAATTACCATTAGGGCTTTTTCATCGCGTGAATGAATTGGCGCTTCGGTGCAAGGCCAACACATATCGATCTTTTAATAGTTGCCAAGTTGCCGGGCTGCTCGGGTTCCTGGATGATACCTAACCCGAGTACGAGCACAAGGACCTCCAAGCACGCCCAAGCCTGCTTACACTCGTACACTACCTACTTAAGGTAGGCTGTAGGATAGAGTCGTAGTGTACTATGTACAGGATGCTGTCTCGCCTCGGCGTCTAAATCCGCTCAGCCCCCCTTCGCATGTGTTACCGAACGAATAGGCACGCCTAGACAGAACAGCTAGCCTGTGTTTGATTTTTAATATGGACAGGGAGAGACAAGTAGTGGAGGTATATGACGGGCTGTCGATGTGTAGGTGGGTACCCAACGGTTGTTCCCCCGCTGGTATCTGCAGGTACCTTTGCTCTGAGCAGACCGGGTAGTGCGGTGGCTAGGTACCTGTTGGAACTGTCCTATGGCACAATTGGTCTAGGCATGTGGTGTAGTGAGGTACGACAAATGCACATGCGGGATCTAAAGATGGTATCAACATGCCCCATCAACCCACCTACTTTTCTTCTGCAGCAGTGTATGATGGACCGTAGGTCTCTTGTCGTCCGTAGCTTAAAGCCGAATTCCGCCAATATGATGTTATGTGTGCCGTCTCAACACTTTTGATGTGCTACTTACTGTACTTTTTTTTTCCCCTTTCAATCATTTCTAATCCTCTACAATTGTTCCATGCTACACTAGTCTAGCTCCTTGATTTCCCCATCAATCTAAGAACCCCCTCGTATATGTCATTTGTTTGCTTCACCTAGTCTACTTCTCTTTCCCACAACCACAATTACGGCCGCAACCTACAACGATAACGACTACCTCAAATAGACACGAGTGCTTACAGCATCATGGACCACCTTAGGGTTGATCCTGGGACCTTCCAGATCCCGGGCATGCACCCTCCGCCGCTGATGAACCAGCCGCCCACGATCTTTGGAGCCTACAGTCACGATGGCCTTCCCGTACTACCCCCGGAGCTGGCAGCTCAGATGGGATTTGACCCCTCGGCACTACTCGACGATGTGAATGAGGCAAAGAGGAGGAGAATTGCACGAGTGAGCTCCCGACCTTTCTATGCGGCCCTCCGCGATGGGTAGCCTTGAACATGCCGGATTGCAACATGTGACTAACATGAAGTGATATATGTCATAGGCGTGCGATATGTGCCGTAAGAAAAAGATTAAGTGCGATGGAAAGCTGCCTGCTTGTACCCATTGTATAAATTATAAAACGGATTGCGTCTTCACGCAGGTCGAGAAGAAGCGAAGTCCTCCGAAAGGGTATGATAGCACCACAGCCCAACCATGCCTCTCTACCCTACGGCCTTCAACTAACATGTGAACACTTTAGTGCCAAGTATATAGAAGGCCTGGAGAACCGCCTTGGACGTATGGAAAGTCTGCTCAGGCTGTCTGGTACGCAATCCCTTTCCGGCAATCCGTGGTGTTTATTTCACCTGGCGCGGTATTGATAGGGTAATGCTGAATTAAACTGACAAACCTATTTAAGGCCTCTTGGGAGAAGACGACGAAGCGACGGATCTTGCAACTCTAGAAAAGCGCCTCGCCGAGAAACAGCAGCAGACGAGAAATGCATCGATTGCCTCACAAGCATCACACTCAAACCCGACCTCACCATCGCAGGCCACATCTGGTCCCGATGGTTTATGCTCTACCCCCCAAAGTGCATTAACATCGCCCGAGCCAACGAGGGAGCGGGAATTTGGGAGGGACCATTCCCCACCAGCTGATGAGAAAAACGAGGAGGAGGTCGAGGCTCTGTCAGAAATGATGTGTTCGTTGGTGACGAACCAGGAGGGTGAGACAAGATATATAGGTAAGTTAAGAAGCGTTATATTAACTAGCGTTGCTAATTGACTTGCGGCAGGATCGTCTTCCGGTTTTTCCATCTTCTCGCCCAAAGGTATTCAGTGGGTAAATGAGAAGATAGGAGATACATCTTTCCAACGAATGATCTCAGAGGTTTCGCTTGACGACCATAAATGGACTCAGTGGAAGCAGGAAGTATTTTCTGATCTCTTCCACCGTCCCGTCTTCCGGCCGTTGCCGCCCAAGCCCGAAGCATTATCTTTGTTGAAAGACTATTTCGAGAACTTCAACTGCATCTTCCCGCTATTCCATCAACCCACTTTCATGCACTTGGTTGAAAGGCAGTACTCGTCAGATCCGTACGAAGGATCCGGCTGGTGGGCAAGTTTGAACTGTGTTTTTGCCATCGCGCATCGCCTTCGCGTTATGAGTAACCTCGTGCCGCAAGAAGAGGATGAGAAAGCTTGGGGTTATATAAAAAACGCAATGGGTGTCTTCAGCGAGTTAGCTATGCGCAACACAGATCTCTTGAGTGTCCAGGCGTTGCTTGGCATGGCTTTATTTATGCAAGGAACGCCTAATCCTCAACCATCTTTCTTACTTGTTGCAGCTGCTATTAGGTCGTCACATAGTATTGGGCTTCACAAGCGTGGCACCGGCTTCAACCTGAATCCCATCGAGATCGAGCAGAGAAAACGAGTATTTTGGATTGCCTACATGCTGGACAAGGACTTATGTCTTCGGTCAGGCCGACCACCTGCGCAAGACGACGACGACATGAATGTCGAACTTCCAGATGCTGACCCAGCCGATCACATAGGCAACATTCCCCTAGCCAACGGTAAGGGGAAGATGAATCTCTTCCGTGTTATGTGCGAATTAGCGGTGATCGAGAGCAGAATTTACAAGAGATTGTACTCGACGAAGGCGACAAAGCTGTCGGATGGCGAACTGTTGCAGACGATCGGAGAACTTGATAAGGAACTTGAGACTTGGAAGGATAATATCGACATCGATTACCGTCCAGAGCATGAGATCAAAGCATCACATACGCCATTGATATTGCACATTGCTATGCTTCACTTCTCCTATTATAACGCCCTCACAACCATTCACCGTATGTCCATACACCATGGTTTCTGGACAAGTCGATTGGCAAATTACGCCATACAAGGCTTAAATGCTAGACCTCTGAACCCAAGAGTTTTCTCTTCGGCTGCACTCTGTGCATCCGCTGCAAGAGCAACAATATCCTTGCTGAAGTACATCCCACAGGGTGACTTCTCATGTGTCTGGTACGTATACTAATAGCTATTAAATTCGTTACACTAACTCATAAATATAGGATGGCGCTATATTTTCCAGTTTCAGCGTTGGTAACACTATTCGGGAACATTCTCCAGAACCCAAACGACCCACGCGCACGCTCGGACACTCGACTCATGAACCTCGTAGTGACGTTTCTCTCAACGTTAGGCCAAGAAGCGGAAACTGGGGGTGTGCACCGTATGCTTGGCGTCTGTGCAGAATTTGAGCGTATTGCCAAAGCAGTGATAGAAAAGGCCGAAAAGGATGCAGCGTCACGGAAGAAACGGAAACCGGCAGACTTACACAGACACTCCAGAGAAAATACAAGCCACAACTTAACATCTACCACGACACCTCGCCCATCGTCTTCTGCTGCGACACCGACGTCGAATATGTATAGCAGCAACGGTAGCAGCAATCCAGGAGTAGCACAGCTTTCGCCGAAGTTCAACGGCGAGCAAAATCGGCAAAACAATGCTAGTGCTGCCACGACCCCTAATAGCACTTCCCATCCCAATGGTAACGGATACAGCCCAATGAACACGGCAGCATCGTCTAACGGGTCGGCACCGCGTGGTAGCGTAGGTGGCTGGCCGTCGGAGCAATTTGATCCGGCAGATATGGGGTCGTTTGCGGAGCTAACGGGATTCGGACAGCCGATGGCGTCGCCTTCAACGATGTTGGGTTCCATGGGGATGAATGGGGTCGGGCCAGGGTTAGCGGGAGCAGGCAACGGTGTGCCTGGATATCAACCGACATTACCGCAGGATCTCTGGCAGTTACCTATGACACTTGACTGGGACTGGGCTGAGTTTACGGGTGGGCCGTATCCTGGTTTCGAAAATGGAAGCACGATGTAGAGCTCGCGGCAGGATGGGAGCCGAGAGGAGGACATCCCAAAAAGAAGGGTAATCGAAACGGGGGCATACAGCTCGAAGCAAAGAACGAAACCTACGACGACACGGCAGCACATTGATATGACGGCATGAGCAAGAACGTACATTTTAAAAAGGGCATACGAAGCCCACCCCCTTTTTTTTTTTCAAATTATTATCTTGATACCTACGTATTTTTAGTCTGGAGGATGGTTTAATCAAAGAGACGGAGTTCGTATACGGGTTTGGGCTTCATATCTGCTCTTCTAAAGGGGAAAGGCGTCTGTTGTAATCTGTGTATGGTGCAAAATGGGGGGTATCCGGGACGGCAGATCTCAATTCAGTTTTCATGATTATATTCATATCGGTATATGCGTTGTTACTAAGCTATCATTGAGAAGGAAATATGATTATTATAGCAATATATATCTATCAGAGTAGCGTACGCTAATATTTTGGAGTCTCTTACGTTGTGGTGTCTCAGTTCGAGAATTTAAGCGTAGGGTGCATTGGACCTTTTTCTATCTGTAGGATACCTAAGTACTTTCTACCCAGGTATATCTACATAGTAGTTGGGTGCTCGAACATCCTCCTAACATCACCCCCGTCAGCACTGGTCCCTACTATCGTCCGGGACATGGACTTCTGGGAAGCCCATGGAAGGTGGCCAATGGGCCCTGTTGACAAAAGAGAAATGTCTATCCAAGACCTCACGATCTACAATCGGGAGTTGGCAGCGGAATTGGCAGCTCGACTGAAAAGACCGGAGACTGGCGAAAAGTGACTACCTAGTAGTCGTTCGGTATGAACAGTACGCATAATTTACAAGCAAACGTGTATAATGCGGACTCTGATTCATCATAAAACAATTGTCCCGCTGTTATATGGCAACCTAGGTACATTCTATCGCACTAGGCAAATAAATTTTATATCCGATACATCCGAACCTTGATGCCGTAATCAAGGCAGAAGTGATGGTGTCTTCTGATAAGATACGCTAAGCCATCATTGGACTAGTGAGATAGAGGAAAGCTTTCTAATAATCACCACCTACTTCGAACCACATGGGCCGTTGACATAGTTAGCTTGAGGCGAAACCTTCAATTAGATCGGTGACTCTACTCCGTGTCTCTACTCAGTGTCTTGATGGTGACCGAAGCCGTGCTCTCTAGTATACAGCGACAACAAACCCAGCCGCCTAGTGGTTTTAGCAAGTTGATTTGTTCGTCCACATGAGATAGTGCGCACACACTCCCAGCTGACTTGCACTCACACCTGCACTTGCACTCGCACCCTCTCGACCTCGACAAAAAACTTCCGCCTGCTCCGGTCCTGCCGACGAGCTATACAATCGCCCAGCATGTCAAGAATATTATGGCGGTCGACTAGCTTCGCGCGGATCGCCAGCCACTCCCTCAACATCGCATCGCGTACGAGCCTCCGAACACCACGTCTCCTGCGCACCACTGCTGCCGTATGGTCCACTCAGTCACCCCGGTATTACTCGAGCGATAACAAGCCGCCCAAGCCCACGCCCGAAAACGGCGACAAGGAAGCAGGAGAGTCCGCCGATAAACCACATGTTCAGAGCACTCATTCTCCCGGCCCCGCCGAGGCAGATGCTTCTCAGGACAATCATGGCAGATACCCCCTCCCCGAAGGTTGGGTCTACCTATCCGAACAGCAGATTCAAGACCTTGAACAAACTATACAATCTAGCCCGTTAAAACTTAGCGCGCGAGACATAGAAATATTAAAACAGATCCGGATAACAGGAGTACCACGAACCCTGTTGGAACTGCACGAGAAGAAGCAGGCCGGGAGTTTGGGAATCGCTGACATGGGGAAGCTCTTAAAGTCTGTCAACGCTTTGGCCTGGCATCTAGCTGATCTTGAAAACCAAAAGGGGGACTCCCCGTCGTCTCGACCATCTCAAAGCTACCAAGAGTCGTCTTTTAATCAGTCCGATAAGAAGTCTGCGAACAAGAATAGCCAGGAGAGCGAACAGCCGAGCGACGATAAACAGAATCCCAAGTCTGAAGGAAAGGGCTTCAAATCAAATCCCCCTCCTGACCCGTTTAATACGAACAATCCACTCAAAGGCAACGACTGGTTAACTAGTGTTATTGCTACGGCTATCGCTTATTACCTCTACACTTCCATTTCAGGGGAGACGGGTAGAGAAATCACATGGCAAGAGCTTAGGAAGAATTTCCTCGATAAAGGTCTTGTTGAAAAGATGGTCGTTGTTGGCCACAAGGTCGTCGTGGAACTTAACCGAGAAGCCACGCAGTCTATGTATCCCGACTCCGCCGCAACGCGCCCTGGCTTCAATTACTACTTCTCCATTGCCTCGGTTGATGCTTTTGAGAGGCGATTAGAAGACGCTCAGAATGAACTTGGCATCCCGAGCAGCGACAGAATTCCCGTAAGCTATGCTGGGGAGAGCAATGTGATGAACCTTCTCCTGGCATTTGGCCCTACAGTTCTACTTGTGGGTCTTCTGTTATACGCAAGCCGCCGTGGGCCTGGAGGCGGTGGCTCCAATGGGATTTTTGGTTTTAGCAAAAGCAAGGCAAAACGCTTTAGCCACGAAACCGCTATCAAGGTGAAGTTCTCTGACGTGGCCGGTATGGACGAAGCAAAGCAGGAAATTATGGAGTTCGTTAGCTTCTTAAAGAAACCAGAGAGGTTCCAGAGGCTAGGTGCCAAGATTCCTCGTGGCGCTATTCTTGCCGGTCCGCCTGGTACTGGTAAGACTCTGCTCGCAAAAGCCACCGCTGGCGAGTCTGGTGTGCCTTTTTTTTCCGTCAGCGGTTCCGAATTCGTGGAGATGTTCGTCGGTGTAGGCGCATCGAGAGTACGCGACCTTTTTGCTGTTGCACGTAAGAACGCGCCATGCATTATCTTTATCGATGAAATCGACGCCATCGGCAGATCCCGTGCTGAAGGTCAGAGGTTTGGCGGTAACGACGAACGAGAAGCTACCCTCAATCAGATTCTTACGGAGATGGATGGTTTCAACACGAGCGAACAGATCGTTGTCCTCGCTGGCACCAACAGAGTAGATATCCTCGATAAGGCCTTGATGCGGCCCGGTCGGTTCGACCGACATATCAATATTGACGCCCCAACCATGGCCGGCCGCCAGGACATCTTCAAGGTCTATCTCAAGAAGATTGTGACTAAGGAAGATATCGAATATTTGAGTGGTCGACTCGCTTCACTGACCCCAGGTTTCGCCGGTGCTGACATCGCCAACTGTGTCAACGAAGCCGCACTGATCGGTAAGCATTCAGTATATGAGCCCAGAGGCATACGAACTAACAAATCATAGCTGCACGGACCAGCGCCGCTACCGTTACTCTACAACACTTTGAGCAAGCTATCGAGCGTGTCATTGGTGGCCTTGAGCGAAAGTCTCTAGTTCTCGACCCTGTTGAAAAGAGGACAGTTGCCTACCACGAAGCTGGACATGCTATCTGCGGGTGGTACTTCCGATACGCGGATCCTCTGTTGAAGGTGTCAATTATTCCTCGTGGCAAGGGCCTAGGATACGCTCAGTATTTGCCTGGTGACGCTTATCTCATGAGCTACAATCAGCTGATGGATCGAATGGCCATGACTCTGGGTGGCCGTATATCAGAAGAACTCCACTTCCCCACAGTCACAACAGGTGCTAGCGACGATTTCTCTAAAGTAACAAGGATGGCTACAGCCATGGTAACGCAGTGGGGCATGTCGGACAAGGTTGGCCCTCTCTATTTCCAGAACGACGAAAGCAAAATCCATAAACCCTTCTCAGAGACGACAGGCCAGACGATCGATGCGGAAGTCAAGCGCATTGTGGAGGAGGCTTATAAGCAGTGCAAAGACTTACTAATTGAGAAGAAGAAAGAGGTGGGTATCATTGCGGAGGAGTTGTTGAAAAAGGAGGTTCTCGTACGCGACGATATGGTTCGCCTGCTTGGCCCGAGACCTTTTGATGACCGGGAGGAGTTCGCAAAATACTTCGGCGAGGATGCTAAAAAGCCACCAACAGATCCGACAGAGCCGCTGTCACCTAGTCCGGCCACATTTCAACAACTCGAAGGCAAGGATACGAGGTGATAGTATTATGTAAAGGATACACTGCACTGTATGTATATAAGGAAGCATGATTTAGGCGTACGCGGGGCATCACATGAAACCGCTTGGCTTTGGCTAGATGGCGCTCGAACAAACAGATGATAGGTGGGCTCAGAGGGCATTCTACTCTGTTTTTCAGCGCTATACACGACCGATATGACTGGTCACAAAGCTCTCAACTCAACCGAAGCACCACACACACACACGCGCGCACACAGCACCATGTATATTTATTTATGTCACATTAGGTTTGAAGGCTACAAACGAGGAGAGTGAAGCCAAAAGGAATGGAAGGAGAAGAAAGGCGAATAGTATACCAGCACCACGTAGCGACTTGTATACTAGTAGATTAGATGGATCGCGACGAACATGGTACTTCTATGAGTTCTCTCCTCACGCTGTTTGTCTTCCATCTTCTTTTTGGGTCAAAATGAGCAAGCGTACAACCTACTCGAGCGCCAGCTAGCTACATGGAAATAGATGACCTCATGCCACTTAGCGAGTTAGAGTCACGTTAGGCTTCAAAAATTCTGCCCGGGATCCTTTCGAAGCCCCAACTTGGGTTTAGCGCAAGTTAAACCTATCACACCTTTTTCCTTAGTCAACCTTTGTAGATATAATCTGCCGAGAAGTCACAACAGCTATACACACATAAGGTAGCCGCATTGACGGGGATACACGGCAGCGAGCTGTAGAGCTACCTAACAAAAGAAAAGAAGCTAGTAGGTATCGAGGTTGTTGATGATGTCAAGAGAGTGGCGTATATTCTTATCTGCCCTTCTACTCTTCTTCAGCATACAACCCGGTTGGTTCTATATGGTACGATCGATGATGTTGTCATTACATTACTCTAGAGCCCTCATACCGCTTTCCCCCGTCGGTATTTATTTGTCCGGGTTTCTGATATATATCGTTGTCTATTGCGATTGGGAGTCATATGCACGATCTCAAGGGGATGTATCTAGTCTAGATGTCTATATATAAGCCGATCCGTACGCGATGTGTCAAGATCCTAAGTATATAGCGTCGCCTTTTCTTTTTCTCTTTTCCCACGGGTTTTCTATATGCTTACCATTCGCACCTCATGGTGGGGGACGGATGCGGCATATAACGACCCACCAACATTCATCCTGACCAGCTCTTGACTAGGATGCCCGACCGCAAGAACGGACTCGCCGTGGTCTCTCGTGGGTCTTGATGATGGGTATGGTATTCCAAGTCCAATTAGGATTAAATAGGTACCATTAATCCCCCTCCTCTCCCCCCTCGGAGGTCCCGCGCTAGTGGAGTCTCGATATGATTCTATATTCACCGGATTTTCTTCAGCGACATCGCCCTACGAATCTGGTTACCGGTCAATCGTAATCGATCCGAATCTTGGGATAGAATCATCTTTCGGGTTATGACCGTGCTGTACACCTGGAAAATATGCCGTTCCGTTAATTGTCTAGTCGTCTCTTCCGCTGGTTCTGTGTGGATCGTCTTGTTACCGTACTTGGTCTCATATAGGGATCCTTATATGATATATTCAACCCCCAAAGCCCAAACTCTGATTCTCTTCACCGCCGGTCAAGGAAGGTGCGCCGCGGCAACTCGCCTAATTAGTCGACCCTACATGATTTAATATATATATAAATAACACTTGCCCCATGGATACCCAGACACCATCATCAGACATGGCCGACACGGAAACCAGCCGCGGCCCTGCCTCTAGGGCCGACAGCACCGCGGCGGCGGATTGCCGTAGCATGACGAGCTCCAAGAGACCTCGGCTGGCGCCAAGGTGGTGGAAGATCCACCTCTTCCGTGGCATGGTCAACGACATCCGCCGCCGTGCTCCTTACTACTGGAGCGATTGGGTCGATGCCTGGGACTATCGTGTTATTCCTGCTACTGTGTATATGTATTTTGCCAAGTATGTCGTCTCATTTCTTTCTCATTCAACTTATTACCCGCTCCGTCAAATCTTATATCCAATCCCTGGTTTCGAGAAGCCAAGACTGGCCACACAGTGCATTCTAGTTTATCTCTTAGAATGTGATGCCAACCATAGCTAGATAGAAGTAGAGGCTGATTTGACTAATAGTATCTTGCCCGCGTTAGCTTTTAGCTTGGACATGTTCACCAAGACAAACATGGAATATGGCGTCAATGAGGTGCTGCTGGCATCTGTACTTGGTGCCGTAGTCTTCTCGCTTATTGCCTGTCAACCTCTTGTCATCGTGGGAGTGACGGGCCCCATCACTGTATTCAATTAGTATGATTCCCTATGATATTTTCTCTATGCTATCCTCCTCCCCTCGCTATACTAACCAGAAATATTAGCACTGTCTACGACATTGTCACACCCTTAGGGACGAACTACCTAGCCTTCATGTGTTGGATTGGGCTCTGGGCCGTGCTTCTTCACTGGATCTTAGCAATCACCAACTCGTGCAACTGGCTCAAATACGTGACGCGGTTTCCCTGCGACATCTTCGGGTTCTACGTGGCCTTTATCTACCTGCAGAAGGGGGTCCAGGTGCTCGAGCGCTTCGGGTACGGCGCGCCCTTCTACCTCTCGCTGTCGGTGGCGCTCCTCGTCTTCGCCATCGCGTACATCTGCGGCGAGCTGGGCAAGGCGGCGCTGTTCCGACACCCCGTGCGCATCTTCCTCAAGGACTACGGCACGCCCCTCACCGTCATCTTCTTCACCGGCTTCGTGCACCTCGGCCGCATGAAGTCCGTCGAGCTGGAAAGGCTGCCGACCGCTCGCCCCTTCTTCCCCACGGCTGATCGCCCGTGGCTCGTGGAGCTCTGGGACGTCGAGGTCAGGGAAGTGTTTCTGGCGCTGCCGTTTGCGATTCTACTCACCATTTTGTTCTGGTTCGATCACAATGGTATGTCGTAACTAAGCGTGGCCTGAGAAAAAAAAACTGACAGTGCGCAGTTTCATCCCTCATCGCCCAGGGCACAGAGTTTCCCCTCCGCAAGCCGGCCGGCTTTCACTGGGATATATTCCTCCTAGGCCTAACAACCGGCGTAGCCGGCATCCTCGGCCTGCCTTTTCCCAACGGCTTGATTCCGCAGGCGCCATTCCACACGGAGTCCCTGTGCGTGACGGTCGTAGAAGTCGACGCGGACGAGAGCGACCCGGAAGCCAAGGGCCACCACACGTATAAACGCACGCACGTCGTCGAGCAACGGGCGTCGAACCTCGCGCAAGGCTTACTCACCCTCGGCACGGCAACAGGCCCTTTGCTCGTTGTCCTACACCTCATCCCGCAGGCCGTGCTGGCCGGCCTGTTCTTCATCATGGGCTACCAGGCGCTCGAGGCCAACGGCATCACGCTGAAGCTGCTGTACCTGTTCCGCGACAAGAACCTGACGCCCGCGAACCACCCACTCGGCCGCGTCCAGCGCCGCGGCGCCGTCTGGGCCTTTGTGATCATCGAGCTCGTTGGCTTCGGCGCTACGTTTGCCATCACACAGACTATTGCTGCTGTGGGATTCCCGATTTTCATCTTCGCGCTGATCCCCGTGCGCGCGCTCGTCATGCCGCGCTTCTTCACGACCCGCGAGTTGGATGTCCTCGACGCCCCTACCGCTAGCCCGTTCACTATGGAGAGCGCAGGCGGCACGTATGGTGCTGCTGACGCTGATTGCGATGATGGCGATGGTCGTGGTTTGAATGTGGATAGGGGGATCATGGGTAAGAGCGAGGAGCGGCTTGCGGAAGAGGGGGGCAAAGGGGTTTGGGAAAAGGGGAGGAGAGCGAAGGATTGAGTCCGCGGGCTTCGGGAGGCTAGGCGTTGGGGACGGCGAAGGGTAGGTAGATTTAAGGAGGGCCGTGAGTTGGCTTGGGCATAGAGGCTTATTGGGATAGATATTTTGCGCGTTGAGATATTCATGACAATCATGAGCCTGTTGACTAGAGGGTGTACTCTAAGGACGAAGTACCGAAAAGATGGGTTCGACGCCCAACCTGGGACGAGTGTTGTCTCGATATATAGCGAAAATCGCCGGGTCATTAGTCACATAGCCTGAATGCTAAGTTTCTAGACGCACTATCCTTCTTTGAAACCGATCGTAAGGCGTCTGCACCGAGGAGGTCGATCACTCCTCTTGTAACATGGCGGGTATCTTGAGGGCCACCCAGAGTTCGAGTTCATGATAACCACGCAGTACAAGTCTGAAGTTTGTGGTGAAAAAATGAGGGAAGCCTTCGAGAGACGAAGTCTACCGATTTTTGAGTCCATTGGAGCAAGTAATATTCGTCCTTAATGTCCCTCGAGGTGATCCCTAATATCATTTAGCTAGCAATCCTGGCGTCACGATGCTACACTACACTCGTGAAATAAAAAGTGGTATATATATATAGCCAACGGCCGGTTTGACCCGTGTCCAGCATAGGTTATCCAGACGAATAAAATATTCACTTAACTAAATATGATAACCATTGTGTTCCTTTCTATGCTTTACATCAATGCGCGGTTAATGGACGGATCGGGTAAGTTGAAGCTTTGATAGTGGTGAGTAGTCAGAGGATCCCGCCGGCTGTTCTGAACGCCTCAAGATCGCCTAATGACTTTAGTAACCGACTCTGAAAATTTTCTACCTCTTGTCGTTTAGCTGTGATAGCCTTCTTCTTTGGGGGTGCCATCAGGACGGGAGGCGAAATAGGGACACTGAATTCTTGGTCGTCTTGGAGACTCCTTAAATAATCGCAGCCTGGAGTAGTTCAGAAACCGCACTCCCTTTTCTTAGATGGGGTTAAGCTCTGCTTAAAATCAAAATACGGGAGCTTCGGGTGTAGGCAGACGACACCAGTCTTCCTATTAAGGGATAAATCGGATGTACGCGCAACTCGAACTACCGTAGCCGGTGCTCTTGGATCCTTCCAAAGAAGGGGCAGATAGTCCAGGACTCTGACATCTGGATTTAGGACTTTTGAAAGCTGCCTCGAGTCCTGTGAAGTACTGATTTTTTAGACTTCAACCCGAGCAATTTCTGTGTAGGGACGTTCCGGCTAGCGGGGGTTTGAATACGTAGCAAAACCACCTGCTGAAGTATCGTCTCTGTACGCCTTATCGGAGAGGAGGCCTCGGGGAACTGCGTGATATCGCATTCGTATTAGTATAGTGTTTGTGACCAATGAAGGCGTATTCAGTCCCGGGTTGAGTTTCAAAACCTGTCAAATTAGTGGTTAGTATTGATATTGGACGCGAGGTGAACGATAAAATCGTGGAGTTAGAGAAACCGCCATGACAGCCCAGAGCGCATTCAATCACACGCGGAACTCAATACAACTAGATAAAAGATCACGGATGGCCGGGCAATTGGTTTAGATACTATACTCTAGATTATCCAGTACGAAGATATTATGCAAGACCTACGGCGTCGCGGGAGGCCAGAAAATTAAAATAGGAATTAATCATCAAGAGAGCTAGAGGGAGCAGCGCTACGTGACCAAAGAAGAAAGAGCCCTTTGATCAGCTGGGCAATTGGGTATCCTTCGGTAGTCCGTCCTTATTAGTCTTACACGCTGGCCCTGAGCACAAACACAGGAGAGAGAGAGATAGCGACCGAACCAGCGAGCCCAACCCCCCGGGGAGCGTCGCGAATGTCTATTGTTCGCCGCTTACGGAAGCGTAAGATGATATAACGGTATATCAAAAAGGAGTACTGGGGAATTAAGTATTCCACCTAGTGAGGGCGGGACAGCGACGCCGTGCGGGAGTCCGAATTCCTTGACATGGATAAGTTGAATTCTTCCAGTGAGGATGAACTGATGGAAGAAATTGGCGGCTCCGCTCGGCACATCCCTCAATGCTTCTCCATTAATGATTGCAATAGCGTAGGAGGAGCGAGACTGCTAAGACGAGGGACGAGGTGCCTAGAGAAGCGCTCCCTTCCCTTGAAGGAATAATTCGGGAATGCCGTACAGCTACGTCTGTCACCAGGCCCTCGGCGCTGACAAACTGTAATCCCTTTTCTAACTTTTTTGCTCGGATAGCCCCCTGGGTAGTGTTGTAGAGGTGTCATGGTTATCACCACCCTCAGCACGACTGAGGAACTGGACGATGCGAACGAGATCCGAGAAGACGAGTTGGATGGGAGTTTTGAAGTCACTGTCGATGACCATGATGGTAGAAAGCTCTTCCAATACGATTCCGGGCCTTCTAGACGTCTGATGGCCGTTCAATTCTCTGATAAATGGCTGGTCGTGAATCTAAATATCACCCCGACACGTGTTTCTGATGATGTGTAATTTGTATTTCTCTAGGAATATTGGGTACGGGATTTGGAGGCTGATATGCACTATCGCCAATATCACATAGCCTTAAACTCTAACAGCTCTTCATGGCTTAGTGAGCCCCCATGGTTGTATTCGGGATCCGACGGCCCAGGATCCTTTACGAATTTTGTCCACGAATGGGTTACTGATTTGACGCCGACTTCGAATGTATTATAGTGTGGACGCTCCGCGAGCGGTTTGGATGGTATCGAGATTTTGGCATCGAGGAACTTGAGTCAACAGAGGTGAAGAACTAGGTGGACGCTTGGGGGCAATGGCCTTCGCGTTGGAGATAGGAGGGTGGCACTTGTCGCAGTTTTACTCCAGATCTCTACTGGCGTATACCACGAGATAGCCTCGTGCCGTAACTTGTGTTCGTATTAAATATTGTGGAAGGTATGGTATTAAGTATAGTTGGTTATGCTCTTTACTCAGTTGCGATAGTGCAAATGCGTGACAGCTGAGAGGGACGGGATACCACATCAAGGAGACGCAAAGAGAAGTCCAACTTGATGGAGCCTTTTCTACATATATATAAATGTTTATGGGTCTACCTTGCGGGTTGCAATCTCGCCTCTCGCGCAGTCTTCACTCCTTTCGGCGTTCGTTTAGGCGGTGACGAAGGGTCGGAGGGAGTAGAGGAAGTATCGGGAGACGCAGAGGCCAAACATAAATTCGAAATCTTGCAGCGCTACGGTATTAGGGCCTGGAGAGTGTGTAGAAAGATAGACACATTAGTCTTTAGAGTGTCGTTGACCGCCGGGCAGAGTTAGGTAGCCTTGGGTGGCGATAACGTCCTTATACCAAAGATGCGTAGATAAAGATATCCATATGTCATTGTTACGAAAGATATAGGACGAATACCTGCTTTTGAATTGCAATAAGGTTTAATAATATGGTACTTTAGATAGACTCTTCGGGAATAGCTGAGAGTCCAAAACGCGATTGAGGCTGGTGACGATGGCTTCAACCCCTGAGCCGGGCGATCGGTCTGAGCTAAACACATTGCGTTTCAACTTCGCTGTAAAAGAGCAGAAAATCTTTCAAAAATCACTTTACTACTTATTACAGGAGAAACAAAAGTCCGATTATTCATTTGTACACCCTATCCTATCACTCCCTGCGATGTATTAAATATGATCCATCTTGTCGGGTTGCTGTTGTGTTCTGTATGGCCTGAGTTCACTCGCTAGAATCCCTATTCTGCATACTAGAGGCTCGCTTGATATAAGATGCAATTTCAATTCATTAAGGCAGATCGTGTACGTGCTTGGAGATCATTTACGCATAGACGAGTTACGAGATCGATTTCATATGGTGATAGATAATGTCTATTTATTTAGAACTAGGCATCAGACTATATCCAATACATGGCGCCTTTTAGATTATAGTCCTGTGCGTCGGCTCCTTATTGATGTTGTAGAAGGGAAATTTCCTGATGGTCGTCGAAAATCGGCAGCCCTCCCCCTCTCGCGAGTCGCTCTGGTGGCTCATCTCGATGGTCGGGTAAAACATCTACTTGGCTCACATCATAGAAGTATCTCTCGCAATCTTAGTCCTAGTGACCGTTTTCGAATTCCGTGATCTATTGTACGTATAGAGACCGTTAAGCCACTGTAGACTGAACAGGTGAGCGAGGGGGCAAACGACTGCCGTGCTTCGTCGCCGCCCAGCCCCCCTGATCCCTATATCAGCCGCCGCATACGATGGCGAAAACAGAAGGTGACTACACGATTAGACGCGGAGAACGAGTATAGAGAATGTGGGTAGGAGCGGATGATTATCCTTTACCTGTTCCTAGATAGCGCCTGTGTCGCTTGTTTATGCCAGTACCTTCTCTCATTAATCGCTCCCCACTAGTGATGGGACAGACACAAGGCGTAACCCCCTGAGCGGCCCATCACTTGACCTACATCTTACCTGATATCTTTTGGTATATCGCCAGGATATTGACTTGGGCGTAATGGAATCTATCATGAGCAAGGGACAACAGACCTCCTCGGCATTCTGTAGCCGCTTCTGCCCGGGTACTTCCTATGTACTTTCTATACATTGAACTAGCTTGGTAAGACCTACGAATCTATTGCTACTAGAACGACGGAGCAATCACCCGTGATGCAGGCTGCCATGCGTGTGAGATATCACCCACTCAGGCGCCATTGCGTGACTGACTCAGGGCGGACGGATACGTGAGTCTACTCGCACTACAGACCTTCAGCCTCGGAGCCTCTTATATACAATCTATAATCCTTTGTTGGTATAATCTTGGACTCGCATTTGGGCCTCAGGTCTTCGATATACTTAGTTGCGGAAGCCGAAAACATATTGCCTGAGCTCGTAGTTGCTGCCCGCTGTTGCTCTGACTCTAGGGCTGTCCTTCGACTGAAAAGATCACGTCTGTATCACATACTTGAGATGACTAGGAGAGGCGTGGGCCTACTTACATACTATATCTTTCTCTATACTGTACGTGCCGTGCCTCCCCGGACATTTGAAGGCTTGGTACCTGTGCACTCTCGGTGTAATAAATTTGACCTGCATCCACTGGCCGTGGAGACGCATTAGCTAAAGGATGTGGACTTGTTATCCGATACAGCCGGTATGGGGGTAACCCCAGCGAGGACCGTCAGCTGCAGCGACTTGAGAAAACCCGGGCATTCAGAGCCGGTATCCCTATGAGGTTAATACGGATTATATCGCACTTATGAATAGGATATCTTTCCGTTTTGTGATGTCATGTGGCGATACGAGAGAAATACATGATCTATGTGCAGCTTCAGCAACGAGCCAAGCCATGAATGAGACTTGCAAGGTGTAACATGTTATTTGGACAAGACTATCTATTGCCTTCGTGATCGCGTGGCGTCCGTATTTGATATTGTGTCTCTAGACTGACTATAAACATTAGAATTTATCGATTATCCTCGATTCGCAAATTAACCAAGATGATTCAATTCTATACGGTGTTGAGGGTTGTACAAGGCCCTAGTAATATCAATAGCGCACACGTGAGGTGGCGCTTTTTTAACTACCTACACAGCTACGTCGCAAGTACCGAATTTTGGCCAAGCCTCTGGTCTGGATCAAGTGCTTCCGAATCTGATAAACTTACGTGCTATCTCCTGACCGGAATGCGCTGCACCTACCGAGCTATACGGGCTAAAGTGGTGTTGTCTCAAAACTTTGCGATATGATAACCAAATCCGCACTGCCTACGAACAGAGTGTCTGGAGTCTGGATTACACGGCAACCCTTATCGGAATTTTCATTCACGAATTGAAGTACCGAGTAGCGAGCGCAGCTTCTCGCGGGCCTAGTCCCAGAGTCCTTTTCTTCCTGAAAACTATAAGCGGTGCAGTCGCGGGCCCCAACTTTTTGCCTAAATCGCTAGAAATCCTTCGATTTTGCAACGCCGTCACTGGGCTCTCGAACCGAGCATAGCGTGCATTGGAAGAACCGAGACCATAGCCTGGAAAGTTCTTGTTGCTCTTCAGTAAGAATAAATCCGTGGGGTTTGAAGATGCGTATAACTCCTAAGAGCCCAGTTTCAGGTCGGTGGTCTGCCTTGAAATGACATCGCATTGACCGATAGCGGATGTGATAGTGCGAAATCGAGTTCCCATTAGGGCCACGTAGAGCGTATCTTAAGTAACCGGTCTCTGATGCCTGGGGCGATATGGCCAGTCATTACAGTGATCCCGGGGGACATCCGGAGAGTTGAACCGGGCTGACCCATAACGATCTGCTGAATCGATCTACTAGAGGAGCGCTTCACTGATGAGGAGTGGGAAAACGAGGTTAGTTGAAGTCTAGATCAGAGATCTCGCATGGCTGGCCAGGGGCCGGCAAGAAGCTCAGTGCTACCCTGTGTATAGATACGTATGTCTTGCGTACTCGCTGGGGTAACCCATAATACAGGGAGGGGGTGCAGCTACTTGCTAAGTTGGTACAGTATACTACTCGCAGATTTACATGGGGGATCCGGGAACGTCAAACCCCAAAGAGGGGAAATTGAAAGCTCCACGGTGACTCGATTGGAGTATGGGGCAGCTATAAAACCTCCTACTATAGCCTTGGTTCGGCTCTCGACGGCGACTTGCAGCAAAACAGCCAAACTTTGTTTCAATGGGGGATCCACTGTCGTCACGCCGTCATATCTGACTCTTACATACCGTAGTAGCAATCCGAGCCAGTCAGGACAGTCTGGGAATATGTATATGGTTAGGTGCGTGGTTGGGCTGAGCCGATTAGGGAAGTGCTTGGCTTACCCCTTGTTATTGGCGGCGTTGGCGTTTGTTCGAACCCAACCTGAATCTGTAAAAAAAACAAGATCAGGTCTTAGTTCAACTACATGCTTCTGGAGGCTGTGAAACATACATTCTCGCACACACACGCACACATGACTGCATGAACGCACCGTGAGGACTACGACGTGTTAGCTCGGGGAAGGGTATCACCGTCCAACCCGAATGACGATGTACAATGCGCGCCCACGAGGAACTGGTTTCGCAAAGACGGGAGCACTAACCGTGGCTGAACAGGAACAGGTCCACGGCTAGCCTTGGGTTATCCCAAACCAGGTTCAAGTGAAAGGGCTTCCGAGGGTCGGCGGCGGTGCCTGAACGGCAGAAGGGTAGCTGCATACTGGCGCTGTACGATGCCCGCTGAAGCTCGTGGGGTGCGACGCTATAGTGCGACATGCACTCGCAGACGTAGTATACGTGCCTACCAGTATGCATGAGTAAGTAGGTCAGAAAGCAGTGTAATGGTAGGCCACAACGGAACATCGTCTTTGGGCCCTCACGTCCCAGCCCTGAACCTCGATCCCGGATAGCTTGGTTGTCAGGTACCGTACCGCCAAGTTACCGACATGGGGTAACGATGGTGCAGTGAGTATGGGGTCGAGGCCAGTCTGCCGGCAGTAGAGAACAAGTCAGAAGAGCGTCGTTGCCCACTCAGCGCCCGAGGATTACGAGATCCAGAGCAGCTGCTGTGCCATCTAGCCAAAATGCTAGAACTTCCCAAGCGTCGCATCACAGTTGTCTCCCAATCTCAACGATATCGTACCATCCTTGAGCTCCTCTGCTCCTCTGCCGGGAATGTATTTGGTCGCCCCGATGAAGAGGAGAAGAGGCCAAGACTTTCTGACCTGATCGACTGGCCGACTGCCTGTCGTGCTATGTGACAGCTTGCGTGTGCAAGTCGGACTTTACAATTGGTGTGGGACGTAGTAACGTTGTGGAGAGGTGCACGGCGGTGGCAATTAATGCCTATCTGACGGGGCGGCAAATTCAGGGAGTGTCACTGCGGCTGGCGTTCATCTACGAAGGACCTTGGGTTTACGTCTAAGTGCCAGGGTAGCATCTGGGGATTAGGTTAAGTGTTTCGCGTGGAATACACTAGAATATGCCGCGCTCGATGGACCCAGAGGACCCCCCGAGGTGTTGCACAGCGTTTCTATTTCCCCTACAGAGTGCCCAGCATAGTGTTGCACCAGAAGTATAACTGGGTGGCGCGAAGCAGAAATCTCTATTTCTTCGGAACCAGGGGTTCGTGCCTTTTGTACTTCCACATCCTGTTTACGATAGTCGGCCTGGGTTCTCTCACAGTGTTCAACGGCGAGCTCTAGCTCCCTCCTAACAGAACATATCGTCCTAAGCGCAATACAACGTTACTACTTAAAAAAAAAAAGTAAATATATCGAGTGCCGCGTGTTAATGGATTTAACAGAGATTTATTGGTTCTGATCTCTGACTGCTATCTCTTACCATCGTCTAGAGCCACCCCTTCGGTCTCCTACTGTATATATTCTAGACTTTGGGCTGGGAATATGCTTGCTTGCACACAATAGAGTCCGCTATGTGTCACGGCGTAACAAGACGGAGTAACAACACTCGCACCCGGCGCCGACTTAGAAAATGCCAAAATTCACGAAAAATGCACGTCATGAAGGTAGTGGCACATAGGTGTGAGGAAGTGTCTAACCGCTTCAGAATCAGAGAAGAATAATGGCTGATCACCCGTTCTCCTGAAAATGAGAAACCAAGATTCAGAAGCTCGGGTTCAACTGCACTCACAGTGCGATAGGCCCGAAATGCACTCGCAGGGCTGGTTCTTCTGGTTATAGACAGACAGCGCTCGGAGATTTCTAGGTAGGACGAGATCTTCGAACGAGGTTAGCTTGCGTCAAACCTTCATCCCGGCGTTTCTTCCCAGGTAAGGAGAATTGGGTCTTGTAGTATCGAGTTGTGCCATCCATACTTATGTTTCAAGTATTGAATGTAGTACTTTGGCGGGGAGCGACGTATTAAAATGCCTCTCATTACGAGACCTTGACAAGGCATCTATCTATACTGCAGTCCTTCAGTCGTAAGTTGATATTAAACGGTAATTATGCCCAATCTACCCCCAGGACGTACCTGATCGCAATGACGGCCTAACTACCATAGTTATGATTTGAACCAATGGTGGCAAAGGCGCGTGATGCATACTAGCGTTAAGCCAGTGTGTGTGGTATTAACCTAGTGAACCAACACATCATTAAGCATTCTCAGTATTCGCAGTATTCTCATGTGTATGTATTGTATAATTTATACAAGAACTTAAGCTCAGTGGAGTGCAGTCCTCATGTCCGATAGCATTGGCAACATTAGACGCATGTCCATCGAAGCTTTCTATATACTGCCCGTGACGTTGTGGATTTCCGCGTTAGCAAGCCGTCGTCCCGCCATCTCGGGTATAGATAATTTCATTCCATGTTTCATTATTCGTCCCTATTCGCCTTGGACGTTTTCCCTTTAGCCAATACCGGTGATTATCCCTATTTGCACAACCCTCCAACTGATCATATCCCGCAACCAACCAACCCACTACCCGGAGATCAACTCGAAAATATGTAACAACAACGAATCGATTCATAAATAATGTAGAGTCCATGAAATATATAATATCGCAAGCTGGTATGGCGAGTATCTGGAGTAAATGGGAATCGTAGTCGAAGAAAGCATAGAGGCGTATTATATAAGTGCTAACTAGGTCTTAAATACTGAGTCGACGGTAGGTCGACATCTTAGTCAAGCGTGTCCAGGGTTCTAGTCGCTGCTAATTCGTATGTCCGTACGGCTGAGAATTTTGTGATGAGCTGGGCGTGTGGGGGACTTGAGACAAACTAAATGAGCTGCGTTTGCGCTTCAAGCCAGCACTTGATCCGCCCAGCCCATCTTGTGAATGCTCCTCGCTTTTATCGTTAGGTCCCTGACCTTGGCCAATGGCTAAAGACCCGCCACTAAAAGTATCTCGCATTGGTGTCCTAGAACTCGAGCTACCTATATTTCCGTGTAACGCCTGGGCAAAGTCATTCGGAGGCGCGATCGGCGCACTCATCTGCGGAATCGAATAATCGTGAATAGAGCTCCTTATGTCAGGTGTCCTCGGAAGAGAAAAATCGATGGGTGCACTTAGAGGAGCTGAGGGGAAACTTGTAGAGTAGCCTGATGAAGTACCATAGGGTGCAGTACTAGCCGCTCGAGGGGTTGAAGAATGGTTAGGAGGCTGAAGGCCATGGCTCGATGAGAAGGAACGATACTGATGTCTCAAATCGAGGCCAAGGGGTAGGGTAGCAGAAGCGGCTCGCAGGCGAGACCGGGCTTGCGATGGTTGTTGGAGGCTTGAATAGTTGATATTTGTTGTTGACGACTGCAACCCCGAGGCTATATTCTAGTTAGTAAACCGATATCATGAATGGCAGAGATCTCTCACTCGTATAGGAGCCTGTATCATAGCCCAGCGTACTTCCAGCGCTGCTACTAATCGGGTCTGATTGATATACGGATGTATGCCTCCCAGCTCCTCCAGGGCTGCTACTACCACCACCAGAATAACCTGCGTAGTCGATGGAATCGCCTTTCCACGACATGCTTGATCGGAGCGGTGACTGCAAGTTATCCGATCTTGACCTCGACATCGTTTCTCGGAGAGAAAGCGGCTGAAGGGGCCGTATATGTTGCCGTGATTGCGAGTGTAATTGGGACCCCGTATCCAGATTGTTTTGCCTCGCAAATGGGTTTGATGATCTAGAAGGACCTCCAAGCGGACTTGCCAAATGACCTGAGTAGTATCCCCGGTCATTAGCTGAGGGAGATAGTGGAGAAAGGATGTCAGAGCTTGTCATCGTTCCGGAGGGCGTGAAACCAATGCTACCAAACGCTGGACTGAGCCCCGTTGGCGAAAGATGATCGTCGCTGTCACGCCTCATCGTGTCTACTAGCAACGGCCTTATGATATGATCCGTAAAGGATGATGACCCAAAATCTACGGGAGGTGTGATAGGGGCTCCTAGAGCATGCACTGCCCCGTAAGGAGAGTGTAACGCTTGGACATTGTCGAAGTCATCGGGTACAGCACGCATTTTCACCATTCGGTCTCGATCATCAGCCGTCATTCGCTTAATCTTGGCTCTCCTAGAAATAGTCAGAATCACAAGAATTGGAGATTTCTGTGCTGTCCTTACCGATTCTGGAACCAGACTTGGACCTGCCTAGGGCTCAAGCCTGGGATCTCACGAGATAGTCGTTCTCGATGGGCTGCATCCGGGTGGGGTTGCTTAGCAAACTCGCTCATGAGGAATCGCGTTTGCTGGTGCGTAAGCCTAGAAGAAGTTAGTCGAGTCTAGAAAACTTGGGTATCTCTCCTACCGAAACCGTTTCATCTTCCTTCGAGCGGCCGTTCGCTCAGCCGCAGTTTGGGGCTGACTCGGAGTTTCATCTTCACCATCGCCCTCTCCTTCTCCATCTCCTTCTATCATGTCATCATCATCTACAACTTCTTCGTCTTCCTCCTTGCCTACGAGAGCGTCTTCATTACTACTCGCATTAAGGCTTTGGTGAGGATCCTGCTTCGCTGATGGTATGGAACTAGGCGGATTCGATTCAATCGTGAGCTGCGTGGCTTCGGTAGACGTGAGTGGCTCCTCGTGAACAGGCTCGGTCTTGATTGTGTAAGCGGTCCCCGAAACGCCTGGTTGCTCTTGAGTCGTGGGCTCGGTTTTAGGCTGTCGCAAGCCTAAAGGATCAAGAACGCGGCTGTGATTCGATGGAGAGCTCAAACTGCTTGAACTGGCCTGGCCGTGCACATCCAGATTACTATTCTGGATACTCGAAGAACGTTGCTGGGACGCAACATCATTATCGTTATTGGAGCTTGGAACTTGTTCAAACGACTGTCCAAAAATGCTGCTCTCCCCTGGGGGGAGAAAAGAATAATGCCCTTGCCAATCAGGCTGTGTGGAAAGCGACCCGTCGTAGCTGGACATGCGTGGGCTTGTGGACTTGTGAAAGGCGGTCTCAAATTTTCTAGACCAGTGGCTTTGTTCCGTTTCGGGGAGCCTAGTAAGGAGCATTGGGAAATATGTTTGCGATGGGCTTTCGACTTGGTATGATTCAGAGAGTTTACTATCTTGTTTAACGGCTTCTTGGGAAAGCGTTGCAGCAACAAGAGGGAGCTAGGTAGTTGAGGATAGTATCCGAGGTATAGGCTTTACCGAAAGGATAACCGACTGTCTTGTGTGCGAATAGCGTCCCTAAGCTGGCGTACCTCGATCACTGGTGTGTCAATAACGGTTGGGTCCAGATGATGCCACGCCTGCTTGTCGCCGTGGTTTTGCTAGGTTGAGATGACTCGTATCCAAAGTCCTTTGGTATGGACTAACAACACGGGCAAGCCAGACGTCCTCCTAATAGCGATCTTTAAAGGCACTATTCCGTGCACACTAATCTGCTATCGTAAAAGAGGGTAATGCCAAAAAGGTGTCGAGCAAAGGCAGGAGTGTCGTCAAATATGGCCACCTATTGTCGAACGAGAGTCTAACCAGTCTAAAGGAGTAAAGATGAAGGCAAGGCTACTAGCAGGGTGGACTATAGATATATAGCCCAAATAAAAAGGAAGTTGGTGAAGCCTGTTGCTAGGTTCGGGTCGGGTTGTGTATAAAATGTAGACCTCGAACGATGCTTGGGCTGGTGGGGTTGATCGCCTCAAGATGTCCAAGCAGTGGCAGACCCAACGTTATGTACGGATGGGGCCTGGGAGGATTGGTTACCCGTGGTTGCAGTAAAGGGACTTACGAGGGAGGCCCTTGCTCTTTGAGGACGATAGGAGGTGGGATTAATACCGAACAGTACCGCGTATCCTCACGGAGAAATGCCTTGAGAGGGCCCGGACACAGAACAGGGGCGCCACGCGCTGCCACTACGTTGGAGAACGGCCAAAAGCTGCGGTGGTTCCTTTTGGGTAAGCCTAGACTACTTGATACGGTATTGACCAGAAACGGTAGCGGTATTGAGAAAAGACTGGAGTAACGTTCTAAGGCCAGGTTTCCTGAGAGAGATGCACGGTATTTGGCCTAGCCAAGGTCGCAGTGAAGAAACCGTGTATGGAGACAGCTGAGCCACACGCCCTGTGTCTTGGACGACAGCATGAGCGACAGCCTCCGAATTTGAGCAACATCGAAGTGTCTGGTTCTCGGCTGAATGGCTAATGCCGTGTCATGGTGGTGTGCCTAAGGACCAACAGAAAGACCCTTGCCGTCACGGCCCCCAAGCGACCGGAACGTCAACAGCAACTAGGGACTAGGAAGCACCGCATAAGAGGAAAAAGGTACATTCAGACGTGGGACCTACCTAAAACCAATGAGAAGTTTCCCCAAATTGGCAAGACTATAGTCCTGTAACTCTGACACGTCTGCACGATGAGGCAATGGTTCTATATCCACCTCATGCCAGGAAGAGAGACTAGATGGAGATACATCCAACGGCACACGAAGACAAGTATAACAAATGGGCTGGGGGTATCCAAGCGCCAGTAATCGGCTAGCCATGATATGAGGTGGGTAGAGAGATGGCGGATGAACGCATAACTGTAGTTGAAAGTGCTGAGGGCATAAGCCAATAGGGATATGGATATCTAGGTGGGTGTGCACATCTGAATCTGCGGGGACGGCCTCGATACTTTTTTACATAGGATCACATCCGAATCGGTAGCGAAGCAGACATGGTATGCGAGTGGAGCAGGCCACGAAATGCACAAGGGGTGTTGGTTGATTTGTGATGGTCAACCATGAAGCCCAGAAGCGGCCGCAGGGAGTCAACCATGAGAAGATCACAAGAGATCTTCCTTGTCAAAAGGCTGGTATGCGCCTGATCATGGAACAAGGCCGTAATGTCTATGCTTACCAGCAGGTCTACAATATCCAAGTCCTAACTGCGTTCAATCGGTCTGCTTCAAGCCGGGGGATCGGTAGTCAGTAAGTAGTACCCTTGGCTATGCACAATGGTAGTAAGGAAATAGAGGTCCGTTCCAGGCCAATAGACTAACTATGTGAGACGATTGATCGAAAGATAGACGATACTGACATCACAGAACAGGAATACAAGGTTTAATGTGAGAGAGACGGGAAAGCTGCCTGCAAGATATTCGACTTTCCCAGTAGAAGGACCAGTTTTGGTAGGGCTATGGCCGTAGATCCAGGTACTAGAGGGTCTGTGGCAAGTTGCTCCGAAGAGCCGTAGCCTGATATGATGTGTTACCAGCGGAGCTTGGTGGGGCATGGTGTGACGGCATCAAATAGCCAGCTCCTTCATCATTCGTACTTGGTGCTGTACGTAAGTCGGTATACCGTATACATACCTGTATCATACTCAGTAGAAGCACGCGTCCGGGTCTCTGACCTCATGGCCTGCCAGTACGAGCCGCGCGGAGGAAAAGGAAAGAAGAGGGATTGCGGGTGGAGTAACACTCCTATCGAGATGTTTGGGTGGTGAGGATGTTTCGATGATGGAGCTCACGACAAGGACCAGGCCTTTCGTGGGAGATGAGCACTGCCTTGATGGTTTATCGGCGCCGACAGCGCAGTAGCAGCGCAGTAGCAGCGCAGCACCATCAGAACACTCCCAAAGGCGCAAAGGGCCTTCAACGGCCGTCTCTGGGAAGTCCATACATGGCCTAGAATAAAAATTTCGGTAGGTAGGCATGGTGCCAAGAGAGTGCCGCCGGAATATACCTCTGCAGCAAGGGTATCATCAGCCCGCTGCGGTTTCATCAGGGGCCTAGGGCGATTTGCAGGCTCAACCGACATGGATCTGAATGGAGACACAACATTGGTACTAGTATTATGATACGTTTGGCTACTGTCAAGACCAGCTATACACTCCTGTACTATGTAGAGCTTTGAACAAGTGAGAGACTGTGTCAACGGTCGGTCGGTCGTCGTCTTGCGCGCTTGCTACTAGTACAAGACAGCGCCTTTCATCGTGCCAAGAATTACGCGAAGATTGCCCACCAATTTTGGGACCTGAAATTGTACCAGGTACCTGAAGTGCGGAGAGGGTCGGGCTCGGCCACCCATTATGCGATCATGGGTGAAAAACGAGAGACAGAGACAAAGACAGAGAGAGGATTCCTTGATCATTGCCGTCGTGAAATGTCTCAAGGTCGGCACACTACTAGTAGAATACGAGGGAACAAGCTAGGGCTGAAGTAAAGTTACGCCGAACTTGTTCTTTACTATCACATTAGAGTCAAGGTCTGAGGCGAACTGGCGTGTTAGGGCTGTATCTTGGGAACTAACCTCCAGCTGTGTGGCTTGATCCCAATCTATAACACTTGGGCTGTTAATAATAAGAGACACACCAGTAGAGGTGTACTAGAGGGGCACAGCAGGTACCTACAGCACCTATAGGCATAGGCATAAGTATAGGCAAGTCAGTCAGTCAGTTAATTGAAGGCGAATGGCCTGCATAGATAACACATAACACGAACGCGGTACTTGCTTATTACAGTACATAGTAGTGTACAATGCTGCCGTCTGTACCTACATACATACTACACTACTACACTATGTAGTACCTAGTGCAAAACATATGTGGGAAACCGTCGATCAACTGCCTAGTCTACTTGATCGACCGCCAGTATGGGTAATCGGTAATCATCATATTTCGGAACATTCGCCGCAATCGCCGCCGCAAGAGTTCAAGCAAGGTAAGCGGTAAATAGCGTGTACTACTACTATCTAGGTAGTATGGGTGATGAAGGGGTATATTGAGGGTATGTATACATAGTAGCGTATACCGTGGAATCAACATCAACATACCTAAGATGCAGGTCACAGTTAGGATAGAATACCAGAATACTTAAGTATTGTATGTTACTTATATATACACATAACATGTAAGTACCGACTTCAATGATGCAGTTAAACGGCTGGGTACTACATTAAACTAGATGTAGCTACGTACATATATGTACCTAGGTAGGTAATGCTTCATCTACCACCCACCCCCACCTATTGCCTTTACTACATACTAACTACTTAGGTACATAAGTTCCTACCAATGCACTTGGAAATATCTTTCTCATTTGATGTCTATCATCACCATCATGCCCACTAAAGCCACGCATATAGTCATTACCGAGCAGCTAAGCATGTAATTTTGGTACTTCAATACCTAGGTACTATACAGGACCTCGAAAGGATTGTGTGAGGGGTGTGGTCTCAGATCGTCGTCGAGTGGGCCCCCTATTGCGGTACCTGCATATCGGTGTATCGGCTAGCTTCTCCGGAAAGAGAACAGGGCAAAATGTAGAACCGCGTGTGGGCAGTAAGTGTTCACTCATCATCCAGCTATTGACTGACAGGCACTAAGTATTGAGATCTCAGCATAATCTGGTGGTATATACATAGTAGCACATCGCATCTTCGGAACCATCAGGTCACCACAGGCAATGTCACCAATTTATTACTAGCGTAGGTTGATCTACACACAAGTACCGGCAGCTGCTTTTCAGCTGTCAGGGGATAGAACGGGCCGCTCCTAGACATACCTATGAGTGTAACGAGATACCAGGTTAGGGATGTATCCAGATATCTCCCTACATATGATTTTCGCACTTTCAGGCTCCATAATAGCTATCCAGATTACCTGCAGTAGGCACGCTACCTAGCGTAGTGGTAGTGTGGCCATTACCAAGCATACAACGTGGATGTAAATCTCCTTGAGAAGCCTTTAATTGAATGTGACGTTGGGGGCTTTCCCCTTCAATAACACAACCCATGGCTCTCTCACGTTTCGCTACTTGGAGCTAACCATCACCTAGGGCCGTACAGCTTTTGTGCGGTTGCCAGGGATATCTTTAATACGCAGTAATTATTAATACTTATAGGGCTGGAAATCATTCCGATATTACATTACTGTACATAGAGGTACTAATCGAGGGAGAAAGGGTAATTCATGAGAACTCGTCCTCACTCGTTTCCCCAGATTTGTGTACCTAATAACAAGATTTGTTTCGATACACTAGACCACCCAGACCACTCAGACCACCTCGACTACCTTGAGACCACATATTT
Source organism: Xylaria digitata (assembly GCA_022495195.1). Lineage (NCBI taxonomy): Eukaryota > Fungi > Ascomycota > Sordariomycetes > Xylariales > Xylariaceae > Xylaria > Xylaria digitata. The sequence goes on along the minus strand of MU376960.1, from coordinate 330,786 downwards.
AGTGTACGGTTGTAGCGTAGCTGGTACGCCGTGTGGCATCTGTTGGTTACACTTCTGGCCCGACAGAGTCCTTGAAAGGCGACCCAATAAGAGCAACCAAGATCTCCAATGAGGCTTCAGGCACCGGCCACTGGTTACTGTTATCTCGGCTGACACCCTAATTACCCACTCATGGGCGCTCATGGCGACAGCAGAGATGGTTCTTTATTGGCGGGGAGGGAAGTTGAACATGGTTGTCATTTTCAACTGCCGATGGTGCATTCTCAGCTACTACCACAGAACTCTGTTTGGAATGTATTGCTCTGGGATATACCATGTAAATCTAGTCGACAAGACTACACTAGTGCACTCTAGGCTCTACTCTCTACCGAATCTATACTGTAATGTAAACCACAGCTGCAGAATATTGAAATGTAAAACACGCGGGTCACGAAACTACGGGGAATTCATCATTACAGCGTTATGCGGAGACCCTCAGCCGGAACATTCACCGGTGCTGCCGATATGCTGGAGACCCTAGTCTTTGACAACAAGTATTAGTAGTGCCTACATACTAGTAGATAAAAATCTCTGTCATGGTACGGAGTAGCACCACATCATGGAGATGAACTGACCTGATGTAGTGTAGGTAGGTAGGCATGTAGGTAAGTACACGTTCAAGACGGATGGCTCGACGATTACGTTATCCTTGATGATGATGGATTGTTAGACGTCGGATATCATACCTTCGAACAATTATAAATAGCCATTTCTAAACTCGCCTCGAAGAGCTGAAGCATTCCAAGATGATGAAAATGGTGAGCTGCAAGGACTAGGTAGATCGGGCCCTTGCGGCGATTTGTGTCGAATGGGTGGGTTCAAAGTTGTTTAGTGTACACTACAGAATCTGAGGGCGCCAAAGTTGCACGGAGCAGGTAATCAGATTCTTTTTCTTTTGCTAATTTTTCCCTTTTCTTTTCCTTTTTTTTTTTTTTTCCTTCCTCGCTGATTGGGCTGCATGCGTTAAATCGCTTACATCTTTGCTGTATATTATGCCAAGCGCAGATCCCACCCTAACGGCGGCAAATGCTACCAATAACAACACAAACAACCAAATTTGAAAGGTGTTTTCGTAATGAAAGAGGCTTTGGGTGTAACGACGGCGATTCCCATCTATTCAAACATCAGTCATCGCCCAGTCTAGGGTCAGAGTTCTCAGGATCAAACGCGCTTAGTAGGCGCACATAGATGAATTACATGTATATAGCTAACCTACGTATGTACTGATGTCTGCTAGACTACCTAGGTACGTTCGATGAGTGGTGTATGGTACACTACCTGTCGTCTTGTAGTGTATCTAATGTGCACGGTTGGTAAGTACCTTGGGTACACAAGTTATGTAAGTAGGTACATGGGTATCCTACATTTCCCTACATTCCTCTTAGTAATGTGCTAGTACCTACCTAGGTACACCACAATGCCGGAGTACATGCGGGCCGGCTGCGGCAATACTAACCTAGATAGGTAGTCTAGCCCAAGAAAGTAGGCGTACCACATGTGTGGGAATCAATCCCACCCCTCCCTTTCCAATATCAATTTCAACTCAAGAACAGTAACCAGAACACGCATTCCTCTGTATCAGCCATTCGAGGAACCATCTCAATAGCACCATCCCAGCTCCCGTGCTTCAGATTCCCCCGACGCCGTGCGACAACATTCGATCAACCAGCCTAAAATACACTCCCTCGTCTTATCATCCTGGTGGATTGCTTCCTTTTGACTTCGCACTCGTCGTCATCGTCGTCGTCACAATCCGGGACTTATAGTAAAACACCACAAACTGCCTGTTACGTGCAAAGCCATCCCACGGGCTCTTTTCCTTTTTTTTTTTTTTTTTTCTCGGCCCTCTATTTCTAATGTCGTTTCCGATGTGCAACACACACGCAAGTTGCACGCGTAAGCAAGCATCTTAACCAAGCAGCAGTAGATATAATAGCGAAAAGGCTCATTCGTTTTGGTTCTCAGACGCCAGATACACGGTATGAGGCGTGCCCTCCCTGTACCGGATCCTAGGCAGGTTGCTAGACTGTTGGCTGCTTGCTTCTTGCTTCTTGCTGCTTGGAGAATGTCTTGTCTCCCGTCAGGCACTTCTACCCGTACCAAAGTACCGATGAGAATTATCAGGGTATGTAGCTTATGTTATGTGGGTAATGCGCCACCACCGAGAGTAAGTGTGTAGCGTACAAGGGTTGTTTCGCCGCTGTTCTAATGAAAGCAGCCTCACACACCACATTCGCTGCATAAAGCGGCTTCCAAATGACTCAACTCCGCTCACTCACGAGAACAGTGTACTAGTAGTGTACTGTAGCTACATTCGATCTCTGTTATTATCTGAGGCCTTCATATCTCTACCCCCCCTCCCCCCATCCCCCAGACACCCAAGCAGCTCTTATTCTTCTCTCATAACATCATGGCTATGATAGATTCTATACATGAACCTACAGCTATTATAGTTTCGTCTCGGTATATTCGTCACGCATGTTTATTCTCTTCCAAGTGTTCGAGGTGGACTACCTACGTGTCGTGCACATGGGCTTGTCGCAGAAACTGCAGCCTCCCAAGCAGGGGCGGGTCCATCCAAGCTGACAGACTGATCGTGGCCGATCGGGTTTTCATGGCCATGGGTTCTCCAGACAAGTTGCACATCCCTGGCAGGCTTTATGCGAGAAATTACTAGGGCTCAACGGTTAAGCGGGATCGTCGCCAGCCACAATACAACCCTACAAGATATGATACGTACATACAGTACATCGTACGCTAGGTACATCAAAGATTTGCCAGTGCATCTTTACATACAGTAGTAGACTTCGGTATTCATGACGCTTCGGGCTAGTTTCTTACCGGTTACCATTAGAAGATGGGTTCAAAGTACGCAATTGACACAAGCACACAGCATAGATCTTGACGTGAAAACCTGCGAGGTGGGAAACACGACCTGACAGAACGCTTGACAAACTGATTCGATCCGACAGGCGGCATCCTAGCTAAGATCTGGCAATAATTTATCATCCCACATACACCAACCCTTCACCTACGCGATTGATCTTACTGTGCTATCTATAATTCATATTACCGCCAGCCACTCCAGAGTGGTGGCGCCGCCTGGTCGCGGACGCCCGCATGACATTAAGGTATCTAACATCTTCAGGCGCAATGTTACATTGGTCTAAGTAGGAGAAAGGAGCTGTTGACAGCTATACAGCTAGATTTTTTTCCAGGAAAGACACACCTATCTATCTAGTTAGGCTGATATCTACTGCCGAGCTTGTTGATTCCTGCATGCTTCTAGGGACAAGTGCTGTGACTAGTTAGCTTTGTCCTTATTACGGACTCTTATGACCTCTAGCAAGAAACTATTCTTGACACCGTTTGGTTGTATGTTATGATTCTCACGTAGTTCGGCCGCACATTTGCTCATGGTGATTTCACGGATCTAACAGTTCGCAGAAACAGGCCAAAGTCTCTGTTAGACTGCCTCCTGATCGACTGTATCTTTTTTAGACCGGTATACTAAGCTTTGCCCTGCTTCCTGCTTCCTACATGGACGACGGTCAAATGACCTGCATCAGGTTTCGGCACGTGTGCCTCGTCGACTCGTTATCCGCCGTGTGCTATAGTCTGGGATGTCACATTGCGGCTATCTCCTGCTATTCCTTCCAATGTAATCCCAGCTTGTCTTGTTCTTCTTACCTATATCATGAGTATGTAGTTTCCGATTTTCCATGGCCATCGTAAACAAGGGTCGGCTATACTAACAACCAACAAGCTCTTTTGGAGAGAAGGACCCTCGAGTTCCCTCACATGGATCTCCACGGTACCTTACCTTATCTGCATATCGGTAGATGCGAGGAGTCTTCGTCTCCTTCTTCTATTGAAAGTATCGGCCCGATGACATTCCTCGAGGCCTTGACGCATTCCCTCCGACGCGCTTGGCGCTAGTACAACGCAAAAGGTTGAATTACTTCTCCGATGGCCACCACAGGCGAAATGTCGTGTCGACTCTTGTTAGTTCTACCATTAACGCGATCGATTTTTTTCTAAAGCTGGCTTTTTTTTCGCTCTAATCACACGCCAAAACTAGTCTCCCTTCTTCGTGCTGCGATGGAAGAAAGGTACTCCCCGTTTTGGAATAAAGCGGACGCGGAATGCGATCGGTGGTGCACTGGCGGTTAATTTCACTTACCTAGATACTTGCAAAACGCGTTTTGGGAATGCTTCCGCAGTGAGTCGGGTGATTCTGAATCCAATACCTGGAACACTGGCGGTTACGCGCTGTCGGCTTCCTATTCGTCGCTTTCAAGTGCCACGCATCACATAGTAGAACGAAGCTCAACAGCGCCATACACACATGCACACACACATCCCGCCCATCACCCTACAAGGCCCAGACAACCTCTCTATTTCCTGTTCCTGACAATCATCCTAGAATGGAAGGTGGGCGGCACAACATAATTTGGGGGGGATAGACGCCTCCAGCCGGTTTTCATTGAGAGGGGGGCTTCTTTCGGTGCCTTGCTCGGATATATCGCGCCTCTTTCTTCGTCTAGAGGACGCCAGCTTTCCCCCCGCGCCTGGGAAGATCTACCTCTGCGCGATACAATGCAACGATAATTAAGGCACGCCGTAGTACAGTTCATGCGGGCCATTGTGTTGCTACTGTAGAAGGCATGAAGATCGCAGAATCTTAGTAATCCGCGTGTTGGAATTATCAATGTCCCAAAGAACATGTTAGTTAGTTGATAGTTGATTACCGCTTCGTATCTCATGTTCAACACCTCGCCCCGTGGCTTGCGCAAGTAATTGTTCTCCCCTATTATCGGCTCCTCTGCCGCGTGCGGAATAAAACCGCCGGATGAACTTACCACGCAATGCTATGGCCGCCTTTGCTGGCACGCGTGGTAACAGTATCCAAGAAACCGTTTTCCTGTCGTGACGATATTTACGTTAATACCGCCGTGAGTAGTATATGCACACATATAATAAGATCATTGTTAAAGGGCTGACGGGTTTTGCACGAACGACCTTAAGACTCGTCACAGCGGCCAGTACCTAGTCATTATATTCTCCTCAATTATTAGCTTTGATGATGGGGGAGTCATTAGGCGCCTTGGGAGGGAAAAATAAACTTGGAAATTTTCCGTCCCTCCTCATCAATCTCTGACAGGCTGATTGCCCGTAGAGCATAGCGAACTATATGAAGAGGCACCTTCAACCTGAGTGAGTGTAGCTACTCCTCGGCTCGCGTGTCTCCGCATCTTGAAGCGCGTTTTAAAGGTCTGGCGACGACGCGTCTTGGGTTCGACCACGCGTCTGAAGTTGATGTCGACTGAGTGATGCTGTCTCCGTGTAAGCAGTGAGTCAGCTACGCATGCGTGCCTGTTCCAGTCGCAACTAAAGCCTCTTACGTTTCAAAACGGCGAATACGGCGGCTAACGCGCCGCAGATAGCTTGTAGGAGGCCTCGTTTGATTCCTACGTTTCGGGCTGAGCAGACGTTCGTGTATGAGTTCCACGCCAGGGGAGGAGCCTTTTCTTCTAACATGAATCTCAGGATCTATCTATTGTGAAATTCGGTTAGCAGGGATTCATGAGCTGTTTCTAAAAGGCTGCTCTAGGAATCGAACTGCAAACAATGTAGTCCTCCATCCGTGGTTTTTTTACCATTTTTCCCAGACTCGTTAGCAAAACACTTCACTATAATTTATACACTCGTGAACAAAGGGGTAGCATGCTTCTACGCTTCTATTTGTTCCCCCTCGATGATACCCAGTACAGACGTATCAGGTATGTATACTTCCTAGTTTCCCTAGGACTACTGGCAAGGAGAATCCAGTTATTAGTTCCCTCCTGTATATAGAATCTCTATAATGTTGAATAGCAATCCCCGAAAAGGAAAATTGAGGGGGGTTTCTTCTATTCTTGCGGAACTCGTTCGCTAACTTGATACTGCATGAACATTCAGCATAGAATAGTTCATAGTGTCGTTGCCATTCCAATCTTTATTATTACACCACTTTCCTCTCTCGTACTTGAACAACTTCTCGCTTCAGTAATAGAGAGTGCGGGATAGTGAATCTAATAATCACCTAAAATGCCTTATAGAATACGCAAAAAGGTGTTTTTACCAGGTTCCTGAACATATACTGCCCCTTCTTTACTATTAGCTTCTATGTCTTCGTCGAGTGCTTCTGGTTCTAAAGGTTCTACAAAGCCCATCTCTGTAGCGTAGGTGTTATGAGGCCTCCATTTAGCCGAAGTACGAGGCGTCGTCTCTTCGAGCATTTTGTCGACCTGCTCGAGCGTGAGGCCCTTTGTTTCGGGGACGAGGAACCAGGTGTAGACGAACGCGGTGGCGCACAAACCACCCCATATATAGAAGACTTTGGCGCCGAGGTTCCCTTTATCTTTATCTACCATGTAAGGTGTGATCAGGCCGATTATAAAATTCCATAGCCCTAGAGTATTTATAAGTAGTTAGTGAGATGCTACTCGGCTCGTGCCAACTTGGGCTCTTTCTAAAGTTAATGCCATTCTACTACTCACAATTGCTGGCAGTCGATAGCGCAACCCCTCGAGCTCTCATCGGGAGAGGGAAGATCTCGCCGATGAGGACCCAGGAGCCGGGGCCCCAGGTGCTCGCGAAGAAGAATATAAAGATACAGATGAATGTAATCATTACAGAGAGCGCCGCGGCGGAATGCGTGACCGTGCCGACTACGGCGACGATGAATTGACAAATAGTCATGCCGAGCGCCCCCCAGAGGAAGAGTGGTCGGCGCCCGATTTTCTCAATTGCTAAAAAGGAAATAGGAGTCGAGAATACGTTGACGAGGGTCGTGATGAGAGATATTAGGAATGGATCTTGGATGGTTCCTAGGCCTTGAAAACTACTTCCTCGTTAGCTTAAGCCAGCATTCGTTAATATCTACCTTTCACAACGTCATGCTGCGTCAGAGATGAACGCCAATTGAGGACCATCGAAAATAAAAGTTTTCAGGACCTACTATGAAGGGTTAGCTCTCCAAACCATCGCTCCTTGAGGATAACAGGATTACAGCAGCTCGTAATGTGAGCTGTTTCTACGTACCAAAGTGGTTCCAAAGTAAAAGACAAAGTTGACTCCAGTCCATTGGGACATCATCTGAAGAGAAGTTCCAAGAATCGTTCGTCGAAGGTTACTAGATCCATCCTTCAAAGAGCCACGACAGCAAATGAGCCATGTACTCCAGTAACCATTCGTCGGAACAAGTGAACGCTCATGCTCATGATTAGCAACGATTTCGGCAAGCTCACCCTTGATAAAATTGCTCGCGACATCTTGGCCGCGGAGTTGGGACAAGGATTCGGCGGCGCGGTCAAGTTCTCCTCTGCGAACATAGAACCTTGGTGACTCCGGAAGGAAAGACAGGCCAATAGAAAGAACTAGAACCCATACCATCTGGATGGAAATGGGGATCCGGTAGGAGCTGCTGTCTTCACGGTTTTGGGTTGCGTAGTCGATCGTAGAAGCGAGCAATAGGCCTTGCAGTGACATAAAGGTTAGGTGGCGAGAGTCATTGGCGAAGAACAGGGCATAGGAGACTTACCAACAGTAATACAGAACTGGTAGCCCGACACGATAACTCCGCGGACCTTGTGAGGCGCGATTTCGGACATGTATAGGATGAGTATTGCGCTTACGCCCCCGACACCTAGGCCGGCGATAACACGGCCGACAACAAGAAGAGGTAGCCCAGAAGACGCCACCTGTAGAACAACGCCGACAAGGAAAACCACGCAGCTTCCGAGGATCGTGGTTCGCCGACCGGCCCCGTCGGCAAAGTCACCAGCAGCGAGAGCCCCTTGATACATCAGCATACTATAATGGATTACAAAACGATGAGAAGTAGGAGAAACCTACCAACGAAGGTGCCTAGTGATAAAACCGACGTGATGATCGCCTTGGAAGGCCCAGTCAGACTTGTAGCATCAGGTCCCTCGATCTGCTTGATGAAGTACGGCATCGCCATGACTCCGTTGATGTATCCGCTATCGTAACCGAAGAAGATTCCTCCAAATGCCGAGAAGGCGCACATGAGGTAGGCTTTGATGGTGACGGGGGCCTCGATTCGGCTTAGATTCGCCGAACCTATGACGGCCGCACGGTCGGGCATTATTGGTCGCTTGACTTTCTCAGTCTGATAGCTTAGTTTCTATTATTTCTTGAATGGGGCGTGGCAGTATTCTCCAAGTCTTAAAGCTAAGCAATCTAGATAAATGTTTCGTAGGGAGTGCGTAATGTAGGTTGATAGAGGTCGACATAGGATCGATATATATGAAAGATGTTGGTGACGGGGTGCGCCACGTGGATTAGTAGAATATAGGAGCGAAATCAAAGTTTCAAAACTCGTTTCAGTTCTATGGGAATCATTTACGGTAAGTGCATAGACATCTCTTGGGAACTTTCTGACGGAGGAAAGATCAGTTGACCTTAAATGGGCACAAGGAATTCAGAGGCAGTAGTAAACCAAATTCATCATAACGTAGAAAGCACCCTACTCACCTGTTAGATTTGTCCGCATATCATCTCATCCGTTTCGTTGTCAATGAGGAGAAGTATTCTTAGTGAGTCGATTCTCTGCTATAAATCTAGTTTACGTTTTATATCTCGATAACAACTTCGATCAGGGACGAGTCAGAGAGCAAATGATTCTGTTTGCTTTAGGTATATTACAACGGTATATTACTACCTAGTCTTGCTAGGTATCAAATACGTTTAGACTACATAAGTCCTTCAGCCTCCACACTCTTATGATGAAGAGGTAATATACAACGCGTATCATGAGAGAGACAGGAGTGCAATTAATGTAAATGTTTTCATTTACGAGGATTGTGCCGTGGCACTACAATTATGTGTACATCGAGTCAGGTATTGAAACTCCGAACATGCAAGCAAGAGCCCTGATGAGATACTCTACAATGCCCTCAATCCGAATTGAAAAACGCCATTTGGATATAAATCAAGGGAATTCCAAATCTGCCCACCGACAACACCGAGCAAAATGCACGAGATACAGAATTCTCGCTCCCATGTCAAATCGTAGTCGAGACCGGTCGCGTGCCTTGCTCAAGGCACTCCTCAAGATCTCGTGTGAATACAATATATAGATCAACCCACGCACACCCACTCTGCGAAAACGCACCACCGAGCGGTGCGATCCGCAAGCACGAGACCACGCCAAACACCGCGCTCCGAGCATTTGATAATGGTCTCCCATGTGCCTCCATCGCTCACCTCGTCTTCACCGCCGAAATTACGTCCCCCGACCCCGATCCCTCTTCGCTCCTCTTTTCTCATGAGCCTTAGGATCTTGCCGCCTGGGGTTTGGATCGCTAGTTTGGCTGGCTTTTTGCCTGCTATGCTCCCTGTTGCCGAGCTAGGGGCCGATGCTGCGGCACTGCTGGTCATGCTCATAGCACTAGTTGGCCGTGCGAAGGGAATTGGACTCGTACCACCTGGGTTGCTAGACGTGCTTCCGTTTCCTAAGCTAGAGGGGTGTTGGCGTATGGCGAAGACGAACGTGTTGTTCAAAGCCAGACGCTGGCATTGTGGTTGCACAACGTATATGTCGTGACGCTGGGCGTGAGGTGTCGGGTGGCGTGTCACAAACTCGTAAGGGGGATTCTCGCCTGTGTGAATAATTGGAAGAGCGAAGGCGAGAGGGTGTGGAATGTCTTTGATGCTATGCATAAGGCCTCTCTTACCAGCATAAACCTTTAAGATGCCTGTGCCTTCGTCCCCTGGTAGGAGCGCTTTTACCGTGTAACGTTTTACACTATTATACCATTCCGCTTGAGCTAGAGCTCGCTTTTTGACTACATCACCACTTTCGAAGAAATCCCCGTCCGAGTCACGAGAATAAGCCCGAACCTCAACTTCTGCGGCTATTTCAACATCCTCCGGCACGTTGAATTTTAAGTGCAGCATTTCTAGGTCCTCAATTCGAAGCAGCGACGTGTTAAAGTCGACCATGGCGATAGCATTTTTGAAGTAGGGCGGACAAGCACCGGGCAAATTGAGTAGAGTCTCATGGGCAACAGGTGGGCAGATATGCTGCTGCGCGTGATGCTCAGGAATATGTGTCCAGCAGAGCTCTGTGGGTCTTGCCAGAAACCACCAGAACTCGGCGGTTCCGCTGCCAGCGTTCGAATAGAGGCCACGACGGGGATTGGAAGGGCTCGCAAGACAGCAATCCATCATACGCCATTCGTCGTCGACGAGCACAGCGTTCCACCAGTGATTCGATCGTGGCATAATATTAATTTCGGGCACTTCACCAGGCGTCTTAAGGTAACCCCGGACTATCTCAGAGTGAATGCCGACAGCAGCGCACATTTCATGTACCAGAACAGCGTATTCCTCGGCGCATCCTCGTCTGGTCTGGATAACCCGTCGTGTGTCAACTTCGCCTTCAAAATCTTCTTCCCAATTGACTTGCTCAGCAACCCAGACGAAAATAGCCCGAAGGCGCTGGACATCGCTTCTGTATGGGCGGCAAACATAGGTGGTTGCGAGGGTTACTGAGGCCGTCATTGGTGGTAGGCTGCTGACAAACCGTGAGTTTTTGTCGACTTGACTGAGATTAAGACCTTGGTAGTTTATCGGTTCCCGGACCGGATGCCCATCCGCGCCCTCATCCCCTTCAATGCTCTCATAAAGCTCATCGACAGGATCTATCGCGGGGTAGTCCATCATCTGGCATCGGTCGCGTCGTTCACTGCGTTCATTCTTGCTCAAAGTGTTAGACCTATTCACGTCACGTCGGACTTGGACCCAATCTACGCCACTATCGAGGCCCATATCACGAGCAGCATCTCGGCCCAGGTTTGTCGTGCTAAGACCACCCGCGATTGCTGTGATACCGTCAGGCCCCGAGCGCTTGGTGGGAGATGAATGTAACGACGCAGTACCAGTCGCTATACTACTGCGGCCGGAAGCAACGCCAGTTTTTGTTGCATCTAATATCCTTTTGATGAAATTCGCCCTTTTTGGTTTCGTTTCCACCGGTTGCACCAGACCCCCAACAGCAGCAATGCCTACTTCATTGAAGCCGGCTTGTGATTTAGGCCTCATGGCAGATGTAGAGTGGCTTGGGTGGTAAGAAACACCAGTAAATGGCGTCATAGGCCGATTCGGATCCCAATCTTCATCACCGTCCCTGAAGTCCAAGGCACTTCTTGCCCGATTCTTCCTGGCTAAGCTGCCCGCACTTGTAGAACTTATTCCACCTGCAGAGGTGCCACTCATTAGAGTGTGACTAGTGCTTTGTGTGTTTGTACTGCTCGACGTTGTGTTACTCTGATTACCAGAAGAAGCGTTTGTTGAGTTCGTCTTGGTAGTCGCTGTTCTGCCGATGAGTCCAACCTCATAAGATGACTTTTGCTTTCGCAGACTGCGCTCTCTATGAACATGACCGCCCATTGATGATTTTGGCCGATTCACCTGATGGCTTTTGAGCGGCGGAGGCGGAGGTTGATCCGCATCATGGCCGAGAGAACCCATGCTTGAGTGATGTTGGTGCATCTTCCGCAGCCGGGTCTCCATCCGTTCTACATAATTATCCAGCTGCGGAAGTGGATGCTCGTCTTTATATCCACTATTAACCGTATTTTCCTGTGACGACTCACCACCACCATACGACTCATAGCCGGAATCCTGGTGCGCAAGGGCCATTGACGTCTGAGGCCTCATCTGTTTCCTTCGAGACTGATGGTGAACTAGGTCGAAGGACTCTGGAGACCATGGATCAAAAGAGGGCTCGGGAGATCCACCCTGTCGAGGTACACCTAATGCATCTAGTTGCTCAATCACACCATCCATAGCCTCACGCAGGGGTGAAGGAGTGAACCCGGCACCTGCAGGAGATGGCGGTACTGGCGAAACCGCGCGCGGTGTATGGTATCCTTGCTGACGAGATCGATCGTCGTAGGAGGCGTTCGAATTACCTCTAGTGATAAGACTACGGTGAGGAGGCGGTGCGGGCGGGGGAGGTGACTCGCGTTCTGCTCCTGGCCGATAGGGCTTGAAGCTAAATGAAGGAGCGGGGGAGGGTGCCCTCGATTCATATGTCTGCTCCGGTGGAGGTGCGGGTGATGGAGCTCGAGTTTCGTAATTCTGCGTGAGTAGTGGCGCGGGTGAAGGTGCTCTATGGTGATGGCTAGGTACTAGTGGTGCTGCGGGTGAGGGAGTTCTTTGGTTATAGCTAGAAACATGTGGTGGAGCCGGTGAGGGAGCTCGGGAATGATAAGGACCTACTAGAGGCGCGGGGGAAGGGGCTCTACGACTGTAGCTAGAGACATGCTGTAGAGCTGGCGAAGGAGCCCGAGAATGATAAGAACCTACTGGAGGTACGGGCGAAGGGGCTCTATGGTTATAGTCGAATATAGGTGGCGGAGCTGGAGAGGGAACTCGAGCGTGATAGGAACTAACGGGAGGTGGTGCCGGGGAGGGAGCACGTTGGTAGGTATGATGGGGAGGTGCGGGTGACGGCGCCCTCGGAGCATATTCTCGCGTTTCTGGGGGTGTAGGAGCATGACTAGTCTTTCCGCGAACACTCTTTCGGAAGGAACTTGCCGAGTCTTTTCTAGCTGGTGTAAAGGAAGGCTGCCGTATGACTTCGGGTTGTTTTGCTGTCGTGTAATGGGGCGCCTTTGCATATGCTTCGAAGGGTTTACGAAAAGGTTTCGACTTTGCTTTCTGCAGGCTGCTGGTTGGACTCGGCGTGTTGCTCGACGTCAACGGGCTTATCGATCTGCTGATGGGACGGAAATCATCGGGCAACACTTCGACAAAATTAGATGGGAAGACGCCAACAGTCTTGTTGCGCCGTAACCTTCCTGTCCACCAGGAGCCGTCGCCAGCATTCAGACATTCAATCAAGTCCCCTTCGATGAACCCCAAGTCTCGCGAAGACTATCACACACAGCTTGTTAGAAAACGACTTCTTAATTTTATAAAGAGATACTCACCTCTCCACCCCACGAATAGACGGCTCTGCACCAGCACGGAAACCGTGTGGGCAAAGGCGGTGGTGCTGGGACCATCGCGCCCAGAGTTTATCTATAGGCGATGACGTCCAAGTATAGCAAGTCTCGTCACGTTCCACCTCACTTTAATCGACAATTCGGAGTCGATGACGGATTGTGTAGCAGAGATGTTGGCGCTGGCTATGCAGCTTCGTCATACGGTAAGACGACAAGTCTGGTCTTGCAGCTTGTTGTATTCGAATCAAACAGACAACAAAAGCGTATATGGCGGTGAGAGCACTAGGTTAGAGTTAGAGGAGAGGAAACAGCCCGGTAGCGAACTTGTGGAGCGTCAAGATAGGTAGTAAGTATATACCGCGATATTATGCCTTCATAATATGGCTTCACGGGATGGAATAACAGACACAATAATGGAGGAATCGACCTGCAAGCAAAATCAAGCATAGGTAGAGACTACCCAAGGCATGCGGCGCACGGGCTAGTTGCTGTCGGCTCATCGATGCATTCTGCGGATAGGACAGGGTTTGGTTCTATGAACTGTCCAGCTGCCAGTAAAGATGCGAGGAGCATGGGTAGATGGGAGTTCGCGAGTCTTCGATAACCATGTCACTTTGTACCTTTCCAAACAGAGGGGTCCTATTTACCGTTGCCCAGTAACGGAGCAGCTGAGTGTGGGTCACTTGGTTGGTAGAAGTACATACAGAAGCCAATAGTCGCGTTAGCCAGGCCCGTCACATTATTTCACCTCATTTTCAATTAGTTACGTCATGATGCTTGTGATCTTTTAATCGTATTAAAAATAAAAAATAGAAATAGAAAAACGGTAAGAATAAAGAAGGCAGGTTCTATCAATATAGTTACTAAGTAGTGATGAGAAGAGTAATTTCTAATGTGTAGCCTCGCTATCGTACATGATAAACCTAAAGCTGCAGTTGTTAGTGCACAGGCTGGGTTCTAAGTTTTACCACTTTCTGTACCGCAAACGGATTGGGTTTAGCGCCGATACCGCTTTTGCTCAGGCTCGGTTTCTTCAAACGGTTCAGCTCAGTAAACAAACGGCTTAGCCACTCCGTACTTGATTCTCGCAATGCGGTCCAAATACGTGTTTACGTCCGAGGTCTTCGCTGTCCTAGTGTGTATGTTTGAGTGAAATAGGATGTAAACGGAGGGGAATCAACTATAGAACTAGGAATATTCGTTTAAGAAACTAAATACTTACTACTTACCTCAGCCCACGACGCGTATTATTATCTGCACTATATATAAATGACCCGTTCCGGCACGAGGCGAAAACAGTCGAGAACTTGCAGCAGTAGCCGATTTGTCCATATCTAAGTAAAGCCCGATCGCACCAGCCAGAATTTTGGAAATGTCTACCAGTAACCGTCTCGAGGCCATCGTGATGGTAATTGTGTGTCCGGGTGCTTCCCATCGGCCAGCATGTGGTGAAACAGTCGTTATTCCGAGCCACTCGCCCTCTGCCTCTCTCGTTGTCTCTCCCAAGCCGGCATCGCCCACTTCACCATGTACTCTGACCTCATGAGTTGCTCCGCCGTCAACCTTTTGGCAGGTTCAAACGCCATCATGCTACGCAGCAGTTCCTCCAAAGCCCGCATCTCGCCCCTTTCCACATCCCACTGACACGTTCCATGCATCTCGCCGCGTCCCATGTCCCACATGCGCTGATGCGATGGCCGGAAGGCAGGTGTATAGACCCTCTTTATATTACGGACCCACGATCCGTCGGGCTCGAAGAATTCCTTGCGATCTTCCCATTTGTCCCACCAACGAGTGGGCGGCGGACCAAGCGTACTAACCATATCAGCCATGATGTCGTCTCGGTCCCAGCTGAATGTTTCAAAGAGAGCTCGCTCACCGAGTACTTCGTAAAGACTGACGCCGAGCGTCCATATGTCTGCGGCTTGAGTGATGGGTTCGCCAAAGAAGTCTTCAGGTGGAAGGTAGAGGGCAGGTGTGTGTAGCTTGGGGGATGTCTCGGTTGAAACGGCAAACGAGGTTCCATAGTCGGATATTTTAATGATTGGGTCCACGAGCTTGTCTGCGGGCATCTTGATGTGCATCGGGTAAACAGCATACGGTGGTGCATGAGGTTCAACCGTCGCACCATCAACCCTCCTGACGGGAGCCTTGTCTAGGCGGTAACGCTTATAGAGCTCGTTAGGACTGAAGTAGTTAAGATCTGGGCCGCAAAGAAGAAAATATCGCAAATGCAAATCTGGATGGTGTGAGAATTATAGAACATGGATAATTAAGGGGGCTTGGACATGCCGCCATGACACACTCCACGCGAGTGCTAATAGGATACACCCGTAATGAGCTGGGCGGCGATAGACCTCGCAGTCTCGACGGGAAACATAAGGTCTACCGAGTCCTCTTTAGACGTAGAGATGTTGCGGCCGGCCGGTTCTTGCACGAGGCAAGTGTGATGTCCGTTGGGACCGTCGAATGAAAAATCCTCGAGTAGGTGTGGAATGGACCACCGTCCTGGGTGTGCTGGGTCACCACCGCTGCAGAGCATCCGGAGAATAGCGCCTTCAATGCTTTTTGAAGATTCCCCGGCAACCAGAATCTTCAACGAGACATAGCGTTGCAGATGTTTGTCGCGGGCCAGCCAAATTGTTGAATAGCCACCGAACCCGAGCTTATGGACAACCTCATATCGGTCATGGTGGAAAGTGTCCCCGATCTTGGTAGGATGATAACCGCCAATTGTGTAATCTTCGAAGTCTTCCAGGTCGATTTCAGGGACATAGACATCCTCTTCGTGTGACGGGGAGGCGTTGCTAGCAATGGAATAAGCTCTTCTTCGATAGAGGGAGCCTCGCCGCCAAAAAGTACAGGTATAGGTTGTGCGAAAGAATGACTGTAACGGCGACCAGTGAAGGATACATGACGGAGCATTCCAAGAAAACTGTCTGAAATATAGTTGCGGTCGACTACAAACGACTGGAACGATGTGAATGCGATGCTGCCACGAACCAAGTGCCATAATTTGATGATGTAGTATTAAAAGATGGTTGTTATTCTGTTTAACATCAGGGCGTAGGCCGAGCGCGTAACTAAAGCCTAAGTAATTGCTCTGTAGTGGAGGGAAGGCATCAATCTTCTCACGGTTACACACCACACATCAACTCCTTCAACGTAAACAAGGTTGTCCCCAACGACTATATCAAGGATGACAACGTTGGAACCTTGGCCAAGACCGACTTCCTAGGAAGTCGGTTGCAAGCAACGAAAACCGTTTATTTATTGAGCTACAAAGTTTCCGTTTCGTACAGTCCGTAATAATGCAAAGGATTATGCAAAAGCGGACCCCAGCTTTCTATGGGGTGTGTACTAACTAGTAAGGCCGCTATGAGGGCGGGACCCCACATCACCCAACCAACCACAAGGGAATACACAATCGCATTCACGATGCATTCCTTAGCATTGTGTTATGCCTACACTAGACAATGTCTAGGTGATGCGATGTCTGGGGTAGTGTATGTCTCTTAACCTGCACGGGTTATCTAGGAGAGGAAACCCGTCGTATACATCTGTTGCGAGTTTCCCTTACTCTCTCGTCTCTATACTCGTCCGTTACACGCCAACAAACATCACATCATGAGAAGCGTCGTCGATTTGCAGCCACAGATCTTCCACGGCCGTCGTAAAAGAAAAGGCTACCTACATATATATATGTATATGTAGTCTACCTATCTGTGCCTTTATATGTACTATGTAGGTAGGTATCTAGTTACCTATTGCTAATTGCTACATGTAGTGTTGTAGGACTTGGGGCAATATACACCACTAAGCTAGCCTAATAATGCTATTGGCCTGAAGGCATAAACGGCTTCTCAATCGGGAAAATACGCTACGCCTAGACAGGCAAACTGTTGTTGGTCCTAGCTTCACCCTTCCCTGCCCCTCTGTCTTCCCTGACAACCACATACAAACTGGCTGGCTGCTGAATAGACTGCGCAGTTTGCTCTATTCTCAAAAACATAGAGTCCCTTTTTTGTCGCCTGTCACACTTACTCGACTACGCGCGCCTTGGGTTCCCCGACTTCCCAATTCATTGTCACACAGTCGTATCATTGCACCGAGTCTAATTGTCGTCCGTGGTCCAGACAGCCATCGGCGCGCATCTTGGTGCCTGCGTGCAGTTGTTGCTGCGCTGCTCGGCGCCTTGCTGGCTCTAATTATCACCAACCTTTAGCCCGAATTGTTTCGTCTGATTGCGTTTTGCTATCAAACCGATCGCGCATCAGTTGTGATATCTATATAATCACGATTTCTTAGCAATATGGCGGACGAGGCGATTGCTGGCCACTACCAAGTCCTTGAGGAGCTAGGCCGTAAGTAAACCTCCCTTGCCGTAGTTCCTACACTTGACACCCCTGCAAGGTCGGTTGCTTACTCTTCCATTCAATGGGTATAGGTGGTAGTTTTGGCGTAGTGTATAAGGGCATCGAGAAGGCAACTGGGGAGATTGTCGCTATCAAGCATGTAAGTCCGAATCCTACCCAGAGCAACTGTTCGAAACTGATCGTGGCTCACTTAGATTGATCTCGAATCGACCGACGATGACATTCAAGATATTCAGGCCGAGATATCCGTTTTGAGCACATGCGCCAGTTCTTATGTCACCCAATACAAGGCGAGCTTTCTACGTGGAAGCAAGCTATGGATCGTCATGGAGTACCTGGGCGGTGGATCGTGTCTCGACTTGGTATTTCCCCCCTATGATTTGTCTCGTGCTATTCTTTCTAACACAGATATTCTATGCAGCTAAAGCCCGAACCCTGCTCTTTCAGCGAACCGCATATTGCGATTATCTGTCGCGAACTCCTCCGTGGCCTCGAATATCTCCACGCCGAAGGAAAGATTCACCGAGACATAAAGGCCGCGAATGTCCTGTTATCGGAGTCTGGAAAAGTCAAGTTGGCTGATTTTGGCGTAGCTGCCCAGCTCACCAATATAAAGTCTCAGCGCAACACATTTGTCGGCACCCCCTTTTGGATGGCACCAGAAGTAATTCAGCAGTCGGGCTATGATTTCAAGGCAGATATTTGGTCACTAGGCATCACGGCCCTAGAAATGGCAAATGGAGAGCCTCCTCATGCGAGCCTACACCCTATGAAAGCTCTGTTCCATATCCCGAAGAATCCTTCACCGAGGCTCGAAGGCAACTTTTCCAAGGACTTTAAAGATTTCATCACACAATGCCTTATGAAGGACCCAGACCGCAGACCTTCAGCCAAGGAGCTATTAAGACATCGCTTCATCAAGTCCTCTGGCAAGAGCGAGGCCCTACAAGAACTGGTTGAGAGGAGACGAACCTACGACGCCACTAAGACTAAAAAGAGGAGCCGACCCTTTTATCAAGAAACACTGCAAGATCTTTCCACTAGAATTGAACAGGACGGGTGGGTATTTGATACGGTCAGGTCGGTCGTACCTCGGAAAGCAACGACCAAGTCAAGGAAACCATCATCCATCTTCTCTACTGAAGAGGCATTGAGACGAATGGACCTCAAAGACGCACCACTACAGCCAACCTCACCAGCACCTCCCACTATGCGGAAATCTACCGTTTTAAGGCAGCCGTCCGGGGCGCATGTGTCTAGTATCAGGTCTGCACACGGTCCACCCGCTCCAGCCTTGCGACGCCCACTCCAACCAGACATGTCATTTGGTAACTCAGGCTCCTCACAACGCTTGTTTCGAAGAGTGCCGTCTGATGGTTCCAACTCTGGGCGCGCATCTTCTCCTAGTCCCTTTGACGACATCGCAGATGAGAATAAGCATCCCAATGCGGTCGAGGTAACTAGCAAAGAGGCAATACTGGGTCGACGCCTGTATTCTAAAGCCCTCGATCCTATTCTCGCAGAGATTCACGCGCAAACATCTAGCATGGCTAAGAGAGAAGCGCTGGCAAAACTCTCCGACGCCTTTGCCGCGCTCGATGCCGTTGACCCTGAAGGAGCGTACCACCTTTTCCGGAATCTAAACTCCGCCATTGTACAGGATAACAAACTGTCCAATGCATTCTTAAATACTCTAGATTCTTCGAAGGAACCTGTTGACTTGGAGAAGCCACATGGGACGGTGATCATTAAAAGTGCACCGCCCAACCCTCCTCCAAGTCCAACGAAGCTTGTCCTCGCCGCCAATAATCCGCATCTGAAGAGCCATAGAAGGCGTCAGAGTGCTGCTGTATTAAACGCAGGCACTAGCAGTCCTGAAAAGGCTACAAAACAAGAACGTGATGTTGAGAAAGCGGCGCTACAAGCTAAGTATCCTAACCGTGAGCCTCAGCCTGGTATGGAACATTGCAAGCAGCTCTCCGATGTCCTCTATAGCCGTTGGGTTGACGGCTTACGTCTGCGTTGGCCTGGCACCTAACAAAGTCCAGGCCATGAAGCATGATTTCGTGCCTGGCGTTATACTCTGTTGCGCACAGCAACCCGCCTAAAAGATTATCAAGAGTGACTTGAATCTTTTCCATTCGAGTCAAAACATTATGTACAACATGTACGTTGTAGGGGATTCGGTCACACGTGCTCCAATTGTGGGATCACGGTGTTCCGTCATTGCTTGATTGTCGGGAGTTTTTGCTTTTTGGTGTATCTCGCGTGCGATACTTGGGCCGCGAATCGGGTGTTTCGGTCTCGGTCTCCTTTGGCTTCAGGATGGTCCTACCTAGGTGTGCATTGTCAGGTGTTTAGTGCTTTTTCTCGTTGTTCTTTTTCCTCCTACACTTTTTTCTTCCTACTCTGATGGGATTCTTGACTTAGGCGAATCTGGTGGAAAAATGTGAATCTTGTGACTGAATAGATAGATGTCTAGATGCGTGTCTACCTAGAGTTTTCCCAGGTAGCGAGATGTACCGTTCGACACGGACATCCGTTGTCATTAATAGTAAGCGAGCCTCTAATATTGATGGATTTTAGGATTCCATAGCGCGAAGGAATGATGATAATCTTACTAGCTTTGCTACCTTTGATAAAGAGTGAAGAGTTTGGCTGTAACCCCCCAGGGCAGAACAGCCAGACTACCAATGTGCACCGATCAGACCAAACAGGAGAATCATAATTCTCGGTGTTATTCAATTTTTATAAGGGGACTTATCACCGTTTATGAATCCGGTGGGGGTACATCTCGAGGAAGGCCCAATATCAAAATCTATATTAACCTACAGCACATCGGGCCTAGTCTCATAATAACACATTATGTCGCCTCACACGTCGACCTTCCCTTTGCCATGGAGGCGTCGATGGTAGAGTAGCTGAGGCAGTTTCGGCTCTGTAGAATCGCGCTTGTGTTTCTAGAATCGAGAAATTATGATTGATTCTCTAACCTTCAAACAATAATATCAGTTCTCTGACCGGTTGGGGTCTATATATATATAATAAACGCCATGGGTATATTCCCCTTTCTAAAGGCTTTTAGAGCACCGAAAACTAAGCACTCTTTCACTCCCAAAGTACCTTGACGTGTGAATAATCAAACGTCCTATGATAATGGGTTTCGATAGTATGCACATTCCTGGAATAGGTCGGGCCTCGATAGGGAAGATTCGGTTGGGGCAGGGTAAAGGTGCTTCGCAGGACTTGGTTTGATATTAAGTCCCTGGTGGCAATAAATGTGCCACAAGGGTCATCTGTTGAGATGTATGATTACCAGATCATATCACTTTCCTAGTCGTTCTTCTCGACTTCAGCTTGATGGGGTGTTCAGCCTCTGCTTTTGCCTTCAGTTCGTCTTCCACCTCTCGTCCATCGTCGCCATTGTCCGGTATGCTGTTGTTCGCGGCCCGTTGCAGAAAACCCTTCACTTCGACTTCCTTGATCTTCTCAAGAAATATGTTACCCATCATAATATAGCCCTCGTCTGTCGGGTGGATCTTATCGGCCCCGATATCCTCCGGTCTCGGGCGACCAGGTAGTCCCTGATCGTAGTGCATTTCTGCTAGAGCGACCGTCTTGTTTTCACGCACTAAATCATCGGCTATTTTGCGGATCTGCGTGTTGGCATTAATGATGCATAGTTCGTAGTCGGGATGTGGCGTCGTGACCAACGTCGACAGGATCACCGTCGCTCGGGGTTCTGCCTCTAGCATAGTGTCCGCTAGTATCCGCATTCGCGAACCGATTTCATCGGTGTCGTCTTTTTGGAAACAGTCGCTCGTGCCCACTTGCACGAGAATCAGGTTGGGCTGGAGTGCCGGTACCGATTGTCGGGCGTGCTTAGTGATCGTTCGAATCCGGTTGGCGCCGTAGCCCTCAACATCATTATCTTCCCAGTCGCCGAAGCGGTTGAACCCAACACAGTTCACAGCGCTACCGTTGGATATAAGAGTATCGCGAATGTACTTCCTATAGCCCCGGTCGCCCGTAGATACCTCCCCTCGTGTTATTGAAGCTCCGATGAACATCAAACGAATAGGTATGATCTCCGGGACGGGAACGGGGACGGGGACGGGAGGAGGATCCTCATCTTTGTGCCGATAGTCGTTTGCCGCCTTCGCGAGACGATGCAAGTGTCGTTCGAAATCGACAATATTATACGTGAAAACACCTACCCAGCCTATAGTTAGTTGTTAAGAGAAGCCCTTACGATAATAGTGCGACAACTTACCGAGCAAAGCCAGTATCAATGTGAGTACTGTTAGTACCTTTGCATAGCTGGGCAACCCCATAATGGATCGCTAGGCTGTCAGAGCACAGCTAGCTCTCGAATGAGCAGATATACAACCCAAGATGACTATTTGTAGCAGTCCGATTTGGAGAGAATTAGGGAAGAGAATGGTGACGGTCCGTCATTGTTGGCTCTGTCGAGAGGCACAACCACCCCAAGCAGCGACGGGTCTTTGTAAGAAATCACTATACATCTTATCTGCGCCTCCCTTCAGCTCTTCCCTTAGCAAATTATAGATAGAGCGATCGCCGCCCTACATAGGCAAGGTCGGAACTCGGCAGGGGCCATATTTCGCGCTTCACCTAACTCCAGACAATAACTACCGGGCCGTCAACCTCATTCCGTTGATTGATTGGGTTAAACAAACTGTTACGAAGACGAACAAGGCAAACATCCCTAGTGATCCGTAGGACCGATTGTCTGGGCGCACGTCATTCTGTCCCAGCGCACTATACACACGACAGGAGACGGATAAGAATGGAAATGCTCTGTACTTCTCTTAATTTGTACATTACGCGTATAGTGTGCATATTACTACTTCAGGAACCCGCCAAGGACGTCGTAGTTTGATTAGCAATAGCAAACAAAGTCCATATCAGCCATTGATTAGCAGATATGCAGTGCTCGATGTAAATTACTGGGACACACGCGGTGTTTCGGCTGGATCGGAATCTTTTCGGAGGCTACATCTCACCACTTGCGCGTTGTGTGAGGCGAAGTTCTCACTCCAAGAACAAAGCCTCGCGGATATACTGCCTGCCAAGAGGCAACCGAGAAGCGAAAATGTCTCGGCGTTCTTGGCCATGTTTGGGGGCTATAGAAATGGGTCGAGCCCTATACCAAATAGGCTTCATACCTTGTTGAAGTCATGAAGTGGTAAGTAAAATGGACAGAGATGTCAATGCACGACTTGAGTTTTTATAGTTCTATCGGATTACGCCAAGCTATTTGGCCTTTGGCTGTCGCAACCTAAATTACACAAGGTAGCGAGGGTAAATAGAAATCTTGAAAACCAGAATGAGTCGTTCTTGTCGAGCTAAATAGTCGACGAGGAAGATGGCGACGTCTCGCCCGTGGGATTTACAGAGCTAGATGACGACGAGTTTACAGAGTTAGACGCCCTGTTTGAGAACCTTAGGGGTTGTAGAAATAAATAGAGCTTGTGCGGCAAAAGATCGAGAGACAGATCCAAGAGACTGATGGGAACAAAACGAAACAGTCAATTCAGGGCTGCCCGTATCCAAGTGCGGATAGGTACATAATGGAGACCTTCCATGTAAATTTGACTCCGTTTATTACATACTTATAGTTATAGCGCCGCCTCTGATATATGCATGTCCATTTCGTATTTTTAACTGTCTTTGTTAGCCTATAGGTACATGAACCTACCAACATTTCTGAGAGGAGCCTGCCTTCTCACCTTAACTGTATAAAAATTCGTGAGGAAGGGTCATTATGAACCTATGTACATCTCCAGGTACATAGCCTTTAGCACCGAGTTAGAGAGGGGGGAGCTACCTACCTAGAAGCCTAGAACGCGGAGCGCGTCTTTAGCCCCGCGCTCTCCGCATAACGATCAGCGTGAGCCACTGTAAACATTCAATCTTTCTCAAAGCTCATGTCTGCACCACCATGGAGAGCTTCCTTCGCGAGTGGAGGCAAGACGCCTTAAACAAAGCACAATACGAATCAGCCATCTTCATCGGTGATAAGCTGTTAGCCCTCACTAGTACGTCCTCACCCACCCATCCACTACTAAGCACTTCCTGTGGAGCACTAACTATTGAGTATAGATAATGATAACGATGCCTTTTGGCTAGCGCAAGTGCACTTCGCCACTGGGAATTATACAAGGGCGCAAGCTTTCCTCTCAAAACAGGATCTCATTTCTCGAAATCCGTCATGCCAGTACTTGGCCGCTCACTGTTTCATCAAACAGTCTCGTTATGATGAGGCTCTGGCAGTGCTGGGGGAGGGCAAACCCACACATCTCCTACTAAACCCCACGACTAAGCGCAAAACACAACACATTAATACTCGCTCCGCAGCCGGCGCAGGGCGTGGAATGTCCAGGTCCCAGGATAGGCGGGACGAGCCTTCAGATGAGGAGACGGCGAACAGGCGGTTCGGGGCCGCCATGTGTTATTTAAGGGGTATCTGCTACGCCAAACAGAACGCCTTCGATCGCGCCAAAGAATGCTACAAGGACGCGGTTCGAATCGACGTGCAATGTTTTGAGGCCTTTCAGCAGTTGATGAAGAACTCTCTAATGTCGCCAGATGAAGAATGGCAATTCCTAGAGTCTCTTGATTTTGACTCAGTAGTGGTGCCTGGAGGTTCTAATTCCACATCCGAAGCTTCCGAATTCACAAGAATGCTTTATACTACACGACTCTCTAAATACCGGAACCCTGAATCGTTTACCACCGCTTGTGAGACTTTGTCGACTCACTATAATCTTGCCTCTAACCCAGATCTCCTGTTAGCCCGGGCGGATCTTCTATACACCCAGTGCAGATACAAGGATGCCTTGGCTATAACAGAAGCTGTTCTCGAAGAGGACAAATACAATTTCAGCATATATCCCTTACACCTTGCTTGTTTGTTTGAACTCAAGATGAAGAATGCCTTGTTCTTAATAGCACACGATCTTGCTGACAACCACCCCGAGGAGCCTTGCGCCTGGCTTGCGGTAGGAATTTATTACTTTGCGATCGACAAGATTGCAGAAGCGCGACGCTATTTTAGTAAAGCTAGCATGATGGACGCGCACTTTGGACCGGCCTGGATTGGCTTTGCCCATACCTTCGCGGCTGAGGGTGAGCATGACCAAGCTATATCGGCATACTCGACAGCCGCTCGGCTATTTATGGGCACGCACCTGCCTCAGGTATTCTTGGGCATGCAAAATCATGCGTTGAACAATATGACGCTTGCCGACGAGTTCCTGAAGACGGCTTATGGCCTTTGCAAGACAGATCCTTTACTACTGAATGAGATGGGAATTGTATACTATCACCAAGATCGACCGCAAGACGCCGCTACGCTATTTCTTAAGGCGTTGGAGGTAGCCGAAGATATTGACGCGGAGCCACATGCCTGGCTCTCTGCCCGGACGAACCTCGCACATGCTTATAGGCGTGCGAAGAAGTATGACGACGCGCTAGACCAATTTGATGAGGTCCTAAGGCAGGACGGCAAGGATGCCGCCATATTTGCTTCAAAAGGGTTGATATACATGGAGCAGGGAGGAAAATGGGATATGGCCGTTGAAGTACTACATCAAGCACTGGCAATACATCCACAAGACCCGATCGCGACGGAACTATTGAATAAAGCATTGGAAGAAACCGCGGGAATGTTAGTCTAACAGACTAAATTCATCTGGACTCAGTTTATAATGTTTAGTGTACAACTGCACAGCTAGGTATTCCAACGCTTTTACTTGTATGTTAAGTTTGAGAAATAAATCAGAAGCCTTGATTTCGGCTGCCCTGCTAGTGTTATAGAAGACTCGCGTGGAATGAAGCCGCGAAGCGTTGGCGGTACCTATAGCCTGTCAATGAAGCGAGATGTAAAGTTTTCCACGCTTAGACACTCCTACTAGGATCGTACTGATAGAAGAGCCGATGACGTGCCAGAAACTTCCTAATCTCTCTAAATAAATGCCATAGCATACGGCTATCGGAGTTTAGGGGGTATTAGAGAATAACATGTTAGATTTGCTTTCTCCATCGACATATAAAGACTCGGAACAACCCCATCTGATCGTTTCGGTGACATAATAGACTACAGTAACGCCAGGACATACAAGTAGCAACGAAATCTACCACGTAAGAGCAGGAATCAGATGGCTGCTGATTATGAGACTCAACGACAGAGGGAAGGAGTGATGAAGCAGGTAATGCATAGTCATGAGTGAACGCTTGAGACTATCATAACAGGAGGCTCCTCTTCCATGAGAAGGTTTTGAGTATGATGACATCACGTATCTTCGGTGGCAGTAGTGTCAGAGGAAGAAACTTTTGAGGGAGTGTTTAATTACGACATAGTTGATCAAGGGCCAATGTTCTCATGTCATTCATACAGCCATTAAATAACAATCTCTTGTGAATGCACAATAGTGATAATGTGGATTCTAACCTTGGGAGTCTTTGTTTGGTTGTGTGCTAGCTCCCTGCCATCAAAGTTAGGGGTCATGTGGAGTCAAACTGTACTATGTACACTAGTAGCATATGTATCCCTGTTTTCACGTGACCTGAACTGCTAAAATGGGTCCAGGTGTTCTCAAGTTTGGACCTAAAAAGTTTCGCCCCAAAAAAGCCAGCAGCGCAGCACGTACACTAGCGCAGTCAGTCCAAATCATACCTTTAATAAACTTCTACACGACTTGATCCATCCATTCTTTCCTCTTCTTCACTACGATTCCGAAACGCCATCTCAATAGTATTATATACAATCGTTGCACGTTTACATTCGCATCCTTTGCCACCATGTCGTGGAGAAACCAAGGCATTACGGGCTCCAACAACATTCCTCTTGGCACCCGCCGCCGGTTTGGTGGCGAATTAGATGGTGTTGAGGCTAGGCACGAAGACAGCAGAGATGGTCTTGACGGTGCCTACAATGGCGACCGCGATCTAAAGCGCGGTCGCAGTCCTGAGCCTAGTAAGTGTCATATTTTTGCGTGCTTTTTTTAACATCTCTTTGTTCGCTTCATTTGAACGACGTGAACAGAATCTAATCGCGTCATTTGACAGGAACTGAAGCAGATGGTCCTCGCCGTCGCAAAAAGCGCAATCGATGGGGCGATGCCTCCGAGAACAAAGCAGCCGGCCTCATGGGGCTTCCTACTGCCATCGTAGCCAACATGACAAGCGAACAGCTCGAAGCTTATACCCTACATCTACGAATCGAAGAGATCAGCCAGAAACTGAGGATTGACGATGTCGTTCCTGCTGACGGTGATAGGTAAATGCTCCCCTACCTCTACCCCTATCTCTGCCTCTGTTGCGTCTTCTCACTTTACTAACTCGTGTACGCCACAGATCTCCCTCCCCTCCGCCGCAGTACGACAACCATGGCCGCCGTGTCAACACTCGAGAATACCGTTACCGCAAGCGTCTGGAAGACGAGCGGCATAAACTGATTGAAAAGGCCATGAAGACTATTCCTAACTATCACCCACCACAGGATTATCGTCGGCCAACTAAGACTCAAGAGAAAGTCTATGTGCCGGTCAATGATTATCCGGAAATCAACTTCAGTGAGATTGCTAACCCTCTAACCTTTCTAACCATGTCTTTGCCCCTTCTTGTTCAGGATCTTGCCAGGAGTGCCGTCTCACCTCCACTAGTAATGTGCAAGCCCTGGCTGCATCTAACTACATTCCCGTGTACTTGAACTCGCGACCCGTACTAACACTAGCTCTTCTTACTAAAGTCGGTTTACTTATTGGCCCTCGTGGCAATACTCTGAAGAAGATGGAAACTGAATCCGGTGCCAAGATTGCAATCCGCGGAAAAGGTTCCGTAAAGGAAGGTAAAGGGCGTTCTGATGCAGCACACGCGAGTAACCAGGAGGAGGATCTCCACTGCTTGATCATGGCAGATACCGAAGAAAAGGTCAATAAGGCCAAGAAGCTGATCCACAACGTTATTGAAACTGTAAGTTGATGAGATATATCTACCCCTTTGTCTGCTCCCTCGGTACGAAACGCTAACTCAATATTAGGCTGCCTCTATCCCGGAAGGGCAAAATGAACTCAAGCGGAACCAACTTCGTGAGCTTGCAGCATTGAACGGTACTCTGCGCGATGACGAAAATCAAGCTTGCCAAAACTGTGGCCAGATTGGACACAGAAAGTATGATTGTCCAGAGAAGCAGAACTTCACTGCCAACATCATTTGCCGTGTCTGTGGAAATGCAGGTCACATGGCCCGGGATTGCCCTGATCGACAAAAAGGTGCTAGCTGGCGTAATGATGGCCCTCGTGCTGCTGGCCGAATCGGCGCGGGAGACGGTGTTGATCGTGAATACGAGGTAAGCTCCCCCCAATTGTACAACCAAAAGCTCCCGCCACCATAACTAACTACTTTGCTTTCCAGCAATTGATGCAAGAGCTTGGTGGCGGATCAGGCGGACCTCCTGCTCGCATCGAAGCAGGGCCAGGCTCCTACAACAACAATAACGGCAACGGTGACAGCAAACCCTGGCAGCGTGGTCCAACTGGTGCCGCTGCTCCCTGGCGCTCCCGCAATGATGACCGTGGCCACGAAGGCGGTGGTGGCGGCGGTGGTGGTAGTGGTGGCACGGCTCCTTGGCGTGACCGCGGTAACCGTGGTGGCGAGGGTCAAGGAGGTGATTATTATGGTGGCCAGAATTACAATAATGGCTCATCGGCTCCCGGAGCCGCTCCTTGGCATCAACCTAGCCAGGGTAATAGTCAAGCAGGTTATGGCGGTTATCCCGGCTACTCTGGCTACAGCAGTGCACCTCCGGGAATGGGGCCGCCTCCCGGCCTTCCTGCCAACCCTCTGGGTGCACCTCCGGGACTCCCCGGTAACCTCAATGCCTTGATCCAGCAGTACGCTGGTGGCGCCGTTCCACCTCCACCGCCATCCGACGGTGCTCCTCCACCCCCTCCGAGTGACCAGCCTCCACCACCTCCCCCTGGTGCTTAGCGTGCTGCAAAATGGACAGTCTGGACTTCCGGATACTAACCTGGACACGTGGTGACGAATACATCGACGTTTGGCACACTAATCATTTCGGTATTGCTCACTAACTGCAGTCACAAGCATTGCATTGACTCAAGCAACTTGACATTTAGGATGCGCTTGTGAGACTCGCTTTACATCGTAGTTACGTATTGAGGCTTAATCCTCGATAATACAAAAGGAACGAGAGGATCTTCGGTGTATGATTAGGCAACTAGGACTAACATGTAGATACTAAATTGAGAAAACTAAGCGCACAGAAATGGCTATAAGAGAAGACTAGTGTCACATGTAGGGTAATGCGACACCAATAGTAATAAGACCTGTTTTTAACTTTTTCCTGTATCAGAATTGTGATGTTGTTTTATGTAGGTAGTTGTCCTATATGCCAATCTACAAGGTAGTGTACCGGAAAGTCTACACTAAAGTAACCTAAACTACGTACGTATACCTAACCTACCTACCTATTTTACCTACCTATTTACCTACCTATTTACCTACCTATTTACCTACATATTATACGTATATAACCTTGGACTACCTAATATAGGTACTTGGTTTTTATACTTGTTCGTGGCAACTCTTTCAATTGCAACTAGATGAGGCGTAAATGAGGGGAGAGGCTAGTAGGGACATTGGAGACAACTGGAAGTACACTAGAACCCCGCATAGGTGCCAAGAGTGCCTACCTACCTAAGGTTAGCTACCTACCCGTCTACTCCAATCTTAGGCTTCATCCTCTCCAACAGACGATCTCTTTCTCGCCTTCAATACAACTCTGCTTGACGCAGGAAGTCTCGACTTAAGAAAGACTTTCGAGCCTAGGGATTACTGAGACAGGCATTGTTCGCTTTGCTGCAGCCTACTTAGGTACCTACATCCTAAGGAAAAGGACATGTATTGAGCTCTACATACCTACCGGCGACCTACCACGTTGTCACTTCACCCCGTCTACACACTAATGCATTCTTTGCTTGGACCCTTGCAGCTCAGCTGAATATATGCATATCCACCGAGCCCTCAATCCTAACCTACCTTTTTATCCCTCGTCGTCATTGGGAGGCTTGCTTCCCCACTTGGAGCACCTGGAGCACCTAGAGGCAGACCTAGAGCTCAATCGATTGTTGCAACTGGACTCTTTGTTTCATCGCGCGTAACTTGCGCCGCATTCTCATAGGCCAACCCGTTTTCCGTTTTCCTCTTGCATACCTATATCCTCTGTCGATATGGCTTTGTCGAACCCCGTTGCCTTCAAACCGTTCTCTGTTTCCTTCTGGACCACGGTTACTTACCTGGCCCTGCTCATCCCACTAATCATCATTCATGAGACAGTCCCTGGACCCCCCGAAAACACGACCGTGTATCACGGTTTGAATCTGACAAAAGCATGGCTAGACTTAACTGTATTGTCTCATTCTTATCACCCTTTCAACAGCCGAAGTAATGACGAAATTCATAATTGGCTCTTGCTTGAATTGAACGAGATCAAGAAAAGGAACTTGGCCGATGACTCTGATGTGGTGGTTCTCGAGGACGTAACCTCTAACCTAACGACATCCGGCTCCGTATGGACCCCAAACACCAAGAATGCCGCCTATTTTGAGGGTAAGAATATTGTCGTCTATATCCGGGGGAAAGACGATCCTCCCGGCCGCTGGTGGGAAGATGTCTCTCCAGGCTACAGAGCAGATAAGGTGATCGGTAAGGGTGGTGTCTTGCTAAACGCCCACTACGATTCGTGCGTACCCGAATCCTATTATATCTCCCAGGCGATACTAATATTAGCATAGCGTGTCTACAGGCTACGGTGCAACGGATGACGGTATGGGCTGTATCACCGTGATGGCTATAGTTGATTACTTCTCTCGCCACGAGAACCAACCTCAGAGAGGCATCGTCGCTCTGCTCAACAACAACGAGGAGGATTTCCTGTGGGGAGCTCAAGCTTTCGGGAAGAGCCCCTTCATGCCTTTCTGCCATACTTTTCTAAACCTCGAAGGAGCAGGAGCCGGAGGGCGCGCGACCCTCTTTCGAACAACTGATGCCGAGGTCACTGCCGCGTATCGTGGAAGCCCGAACCCCTTTGGCTCCGTGGTATCATCGGATGCCTTTGGTCTTGGGGCAATTAGGAGTAACACTGACTACATTGTTTTTAACGGTGTCTACGGCATGAGGGGACTTGATATGGCGTTCTATCGCCCCCGTGCCAGGTATCACACGAATCAAGACGATGCGAAACACGCGTCCAGGGCAAGCTTGTGGCATATGCTAAGCAATTCTTTGCACACGATGAAAACCTTGTCGGGTAATACCGGGCAGACTTTCATCGGAGGTCGAGGAGACCAAGATCGCAACAAAGTTTCCAACGGTCGCGGGAATTCTGGCGTTTGGTTCGATATCTTCGGCAAAGCACTCGCCCTCTTCGAACTACGAACATTCTTCGCATGGTCACTTACGTTGCTCATTGCTACGCCAATTATGCTCGCTGCACTAACATACCTATTAGTGCGACAAGGGAAATATTACTTCTTCTCAGCAACGGTGTCACCCTATGAAGGAGCCGCCCTTAACCCCGTTACGCTCGGCGGCCGAAAAGGAATCTTCAGATTCCCCCTTGCTCTAGCCATAGCAGGGGCACTGGTGGTCGGCTCTGCCTACTTAGTCACCAAGATTAACCCACTCATTATTTATAGCAGTGAATACGCCGTGTAAGTTGTGTATATCTGGGCCGTTTTGTGAGCGCAATGTATGAAATACCGGCTAACAATGCAGACAGATGGGCTATGATGTTGTCGTTATTCTACTTTGTGTTCTGGACTATCATGGCGGGCGCAAACTTTGCAAGGCCTAGCGCTTTGCACCGAGGCTATTCCATCATTTGGCTCTTCACCATTTCCTGGGTCATTGGAGTTGTCAACACCGTCTTCGAGGACCGGTTCCGAATTGCTGCAGGATACACATTCGTCTTCTCCCATGCAGCTACTTTCCTCGCAACGGTTATAACACTTTGCGAGTTGTTTGCACTTCCATCGAAGATGGCGTTTGCACGACGCGTTCATATGGCGCATGACGTTACAGACCACGGCGAAGACCATATGGTGGAGCATATTGATTCGATTCCTCATACGGATGGTTCGGGCGACGCTGGAGAGGATGAAGCTAGTGACGAGCCTGCGCCGGTCCCTTCGGAAACGACACCTTTGATAGGGGCCACTGGCGCTGGTACTACATTTGGAGCAGCTTACAGGCGAGCGAGCGCGGTACTTGATAGAAAGTTTACGGAAGAGAAAAAGGGCCCATATGGATCCGAGCAATTATGGTCTTCAAAACTTCCAAGTTGGGCCTGGATCTTACAATTCTTGGTATTTGGACCCTTTCTCATCATTCTGATTGCCCAAAATGGTCTCCTTATTGTCTCATCCGTCGCCCAAACTGGCTCCGACGGGGGGAGCCTTCTGGTACCTTATTTGATCATGGCGGCCTTCAGCATTTTATTACTGTTACCCATAACACCATACATCCATCGGATTACGCATCATGTCCCAATATTTTTTCTGATTATTTTTCTGGCTACTTTGATCTATAACCTCGCCGCCTTTCCCTTCTCCGCAGAAAATCGTTACAAAATCTACTTCCAGCAAACTGTTGATCTCGACACCGGTCTATCGCGTGTACATTACGTTGGGTGGCGGGAATATGTTGAGAAAGTCATCGCGGATCTGCCTTCGGCTACTGGCAAGGAGTTGACCTGTGCCTCGACGAATAGCTCACGCAGTGGTCTCTACGAATGCACTTACGATAGTTCCGCTGTCCCGCCCAACTTTGTGAAGACTACACCACTAGGGGTCCCACCACAGCAGGACTACGACAGTTGGTTGACATACAAAATCACTCGCAATGAGGGTGAGACTAAAGCTAGATTTGAGATTGATGGGGCGGAAACACGGTCCTGCGGGATCACTTTTAAGAAACCCATTTCCACATTCAAAGTCCAAGGCTCAGCGGACCCCGATGAGCGGTTTGGTGGAATTCCAGATAAGGGCCTGGAAAAGATCAAACTCTATCGTAGGGATTGGAGCACACCATGGATCGTCGACATTGAATGGGAGCAGGGTGGAGACAACGATACCGGTATCGACGGTTACGTTGTATGTAGTTGGGATGATGCCAATACACCCGGTACAATCCCTGCATATGACGAGGCACTACAGTATGCTCCGCCGTGGGCAGCCTTCACGAAGTTGTCCACCGGCTTAGGCGAGGGAAGCAAGGCATTCAAGGCGTGAGTGTTGGCCAGTGCCTATTTTGTTGAAAAGTGATAAGGACTCGCGACGTGCTCTTTGCCGTTGATTAATCTATGAAGAGAGGTGAGCGGGGGACATTAATTGCGCCAATCGCGTGTGGGCTTCTCCAGCAGACTGGTTGTCTGGATGTTGAACGGATTTACCATAGGGCTGGGTTCGGTTCGTTCCGTGTATTGATACGTTGCATAATTGGCGTTAAATTGTGGTTTTATTGATCTTTTTGCCTTCGTCGGCCGCCAAAAGCGCATTCAGATTACCCTCCTCTTGCTCTACGTGAGAGCGCATACTTGTGGCGCTTAACATCCATTCCGCATCTCATCGAAGGTGTGTGAGTATGAGAGAGGGTATAGTGAGCCGCCGAATGTATATAGGACAGTCTCGTCTAATCTAGACGACGACAGAGACCGGGCCTAGATGAATCGCTCTCCAGATTGTTAGTGTCGATCATAACTTATTCCGGAAAGCTTCCGAAAACCCCTATATTGTTTGTCGCCGGATACCAACATCGACGGTTTTCCCTGTCAATTAACCATCTTCACGGCTCCTTCTTTTCACTTCGTCTTCCGCGGTGCAGGGTGCTAGGGGCCTACCTACCTTCCCGTGAGTATTATCCAATACACGGACATATTAAGAAGCCGTCGCTGTGAAATCCCGGTCCAGGTGGCCTCTATACCCTGTACAGCTCACCATGCAGCAGGATTCACACACCGTGACCGGTCAGTCTAGAAATGTTCTGCTTCCCATCTTTTACGCCTGAGTCGCGATCCGTCATCATTATGATTTTATTACAGGAGTTGCGTTGAAGAGGGTTACAACGTACGACGTTGTGTTGCACCTTGGAATTAAACACATATACATAGTAGGTGGACAACCAACAAAAAAACAAGCAGCAATCAGGGGCAGGGAGAATTGCTCGATTAGTAGGCATATGCACGATAGCCGACTTCCACCGGCAAATCTTCCCTGTTGAAATAAATACCCGGTTGGTCGGTCGGTTAGTTGGTGTGGTGTGCGGACGCACAAGGCCGTGTCTTGGGTTTTCCAACCAGAGGCAAAACTAGAGTATCATCCTGTCATAACTAATTCAACACACACACACCGGCTAGACTAGGTAGGTAGTGTGAACCTGGAGCTTTATGTCCTGATATATGGGTATCGTTGCGGTTCATCGGTCCAATCAGTTAATCTCATCTTCCTTTTGGGGAGGGAGAAAGGAACGTTTGTCGTACGTGGATGTGAATATCCTGGGGTTGCGATGTCTACGTGCGTATGTATGAAACCCGGGTGCCTGTTGAATTCTCATCAAGATAGGCAGGTCTCGCGGGTAAGCCGGTGGTTTGACAATGGTAATTTGATATAGGCGGACGTTAACCAAGCTGCCAACCGTGCTTAACGTAGCTAACCGCAGCGGAACACTCGCCCTCGCGTAAAGTTGACCTGGCGATCTCTTCGTCGTCTCGCTCCTTTGCAAGAATGGATTCATTGATTGATTGTCTTTGTCCGGTGAGCATTGGGCTAAGCTTTCTCGCTCCGCTGCTTATAAATAGGCATCGCGGATCTTCCTCCACGCCGCGATCGCCGCGATCAACCGTGCTGTGCTCGCCTAGCAGATATTACGATTTGCAAAACGTGCTGCTACCTTTGACATACTCTCTAACTGCCATGTTGAACAAGTACTAGGGGTGTGATAATGTAGCATCGCGCCGTATTTGTATCGAGAGCCAAGCGGGAAGAATAGATAGAGACTGTGGTAGCGACAGTGCGGGATGAGACATGTCAAGTTGGTTTATATATCAATTTCTATAGATACCCGGCGTATATCATAGCCCGGGTTTTCTGCGACTCCTACTTTAGGTGGGACTGTTCTTCCCTAATTTATAAAGTTCCTGGTCCCCTCTTTCTCCTTTGGAGTATGTTAGTTACGCCAGACACCACGCGAAGCTAATAGTTCGTTCGTTGATAGACAGACATGTATCTGGAGACTAGGAAGAGCCCATCATCTTCCTCGCTCTAGAGAGAAACACATACCATCTATCTAGCATCCGACTCTACTCTCCCGCACTCTAGGAGGTCAATTTCTACTCCTCTCTTCTACTCCTACAGTTCCCCTCCGAATCATAAAATGCCATCCTTAAAAGCTTCCCTCGCTTTTCTCGCTTCAAGCGCAGCCGTGCTCGGCGCAACGATCCCTAAACCTACAGATGCCGTACCGCCAACGCCTTGCACGACAGGGGCACCGGTGGTAACGGCCGGGTACCCAATTAAGTACTATGCTCAGGCGACGCCGGGCGATGGTGCTTCCGTCAGTGGGTATGAGCCGGAGCCAAGATGGGCTCAACAACATCTTGTTGGGACTTACGTAAGTCTTTCACTACCTCTCTTTCGCTCCTTCCGGTTTCGTGTGATTCACGGGTTATGGCCATCCCTGGACGGCTAGTTCTGGAAGTATGGGTATCTTCGAGGCAAGGATAAAAGAAGGGGATAAAATTGAGCAGGGTGAGAGGAAAGAAACCCTTTCTAGTAGGGATGTCAAGGAAAGAAAATGGGCGCGGAGATGACAATACCCACAGAAGCAAACAGGGCACCTCCAACGCATAAGCGAGAGGAAAGGAGGGAAAGAGATGATAATAAGCGACAAAAACACAATAAACCTCTACCGAAAATCCAAGAGAAGACAAAAACTGACGAAGAGGCCTTGATCCGAACGCAGACCTTCGGCGTCCCAGAACCCGTCGAGACAGGCTTTGCCTACGCGCAGTTCAAGTGCGAGTACTACTGCCAGAACCAGAGCAAAGGCGGCAGCTTCTTCGTGCGCGCCGACAGCAAGGTCGGGTCATACTGCGATTGCTATGACGAGCTGTGAGTCTCAAAGACAACCAGGAAAAAAACCTAAGACCAAAAAAGCTAACCGCCCGTACGCCGCCTAGCATGGACCCCGAAACCTTCATAAACAACAACAACCAAACTCTCGTCGGGGCCTGGAACGCCATTTGCAGGACATGATATAACCAAAAACCCTCTCCTATTTATGCGAGATATCCCATATTCCGTATAACGTGGTATAAAACGCCAGTCGTGTATATAGGGGGTGACCAACACGACGAGAGAGAGAGAGAATGGGGGGTATTCGAACAAGCTAGGGACAAGAAGTAATATATGAAAGGCAAGCAGCGGGTGTTGGGCGAGGACGAGAAAACCGCCGATTAATAAGAATGGGCCATAATACGAATGATTGTCCCCCGCACCATTTTCGCGGCGAGCATCAAGGCGTCGAGGCTTAGCAATAGTGTTTGTTTTTAAACTAAATAATTTTTCTCGGTTCACCTCCACAGTCATATATATATTTGTGAGCAGTGTTTTGGTTTTGCCATGGCATTACCCAAACGGTTCTCATCTCAACACGGTATGCTAAAAACGTCTGCAATGGAATACAATAGTAGCCAAATAGAGGTCTGAACAATAGCACTAGAAAATAAGACGCCAGGAACACTAACGTTAGAAGAACTTTATGATTTTCTCTCATCTACTGATTACTCTCTATGTCGTAAGGGGGCATCAATGTAGAATACATGAGTCCTGTGCCAAGCGTGCTCGATCACAGGCGGAAGTGGACCAGACCGGTCCTGCGACTTCCAGATCCATGAGGGTATGAAGAACTAAACAGCAAAGATTTGTCGCGCCAAATCGACCAAGTGCCAGGAACACCGAGGGCCAAAACCATCCTAACGCCAATGAACTTTTTATGATTCCCATTCCATGCACTCATAATACGTTTAGTCAACCTCCTCCATGGCGCTTTCGCTGGTCTCAGCGGCAGCAGTGTCGGCAGAGGGCACCTCCTCAACAGCCTCGGCCTCCTCCTCGAGGTTCAGGCCGAGAGATACAAGCTTGTGAATGCGCTCGGCGAAACCAGCGGGCTCATCAATGGTGAAGCCGGAAACTAGTAGCGAGGTCTCGAATAGAAGCTGGACAATGGACTTGACAGTCTTGTCGTTCTCTCCATCAGCCTCGACCTTCTTCTTGAGTTCCTGGATGATAGCGGACTTGGGCGAGATCTCGAAAGTCTTCTTCGAGCTCATGTAGCTGCTCATAGAAGTGTCACGGAGAGCTTGGGCCTTCATGATACGCTCCATGTTGGCAGACCAGCCGAACTGACCAGTGCGGATAGCACAAGGGGATCCCACAAGCTTGTGGGAAACGACGACCTTCTCAACCTTGTCGCCGAGGACGTTCTTGAGGGACTTGGTAAGCTCTTCGTACTCCTTCTCCTCAGCCTCACGGGTCTTCTTCTCCTCCTCGGTCTCCTCAAGATCGAAGTCCTTGGTAATATCAACAAGCTTCTTGCTCTCGAATTCCTTGAGTTGAGTCATGGCATACTCGTCGATAGGGTCGACAAGGAAGAGGACTTCGAAGTTCTTCTCCTTGAGGGCATCCAAGAAAGGAGACTTCTGGACAGCCTTGAGAGACTCGCCAGTGATGTAGTAGATGTTCTTCTGGTGCTCAGCCATGCGGGTGACGTAGTCAGAGAGCGAAGTCAACTCATCTCCAGACTTGGTCGAGTTGAATCGCAGGAGCTTAGCAAGGGTCTGGCGGTTTTGCGAGTCCTCGTGGATACCGAGCTTCAAGTTCTTAGAGAAGGCGCTGTAGAACTTGTCGAATTGCTCCTTGTCCTCAGCAATCTCGTTGAAGAGCTCGAGAGCCTTCTTCACAATGTTCTTCTTGATGACCTTCATGATCTTGTTCTGCTGGAGGGTCTCACGGGACAGGTTGAGAGGCAGATCCTCAGAGTCGACAACACCCTTGACGAAGCTAAGCCATTCGGGAATAAGGTCAGTGGCATCGTCAGTGATGAAGACACGGCGGACGTAGAGCTTGATGTTGTTCTTGGTCTTCTTAGTCTCGAAGAGATCGAAAGGAGCGCGCTTAGGAACGAAGAGGATAGCACGGAACTCAAGCTGACCCTCAACGGAGAAGTGCTTAACACCGAGGTGGTCCTCCCAGTCGTTGGAGAGCGATTTGTAGAAGGCAGCGTACTCCTCCTGAGTGATGTCCTGGGGGTTGCGAGTCCAGATGGGCTTCTGTTTGTTGAGCTCCTCCTCCTCAATAGATATCTCCTTGACCTTCTTGGTCTTGGGCTTCTTCTCCTTCTCCTCATCCTCATCATCGACCTCCTCGATCTTGGGCTTCTTGTCATCATCAGCCGCAACCTCCTCGGCCTCCTCATCGGGAACCTCCTTCTCAGTCTCCTTGGTGACGTGAAGGTAGATAGGGTAGGAGATGAACTCGGAGTGCTTCTTGATAACCTCCTTGATCTTGCTCTCATTGAGGTACTCAGCCTGCTCATCCTTGAGGTGGAGGATCATCTTGGAACCACGCTTAAGAGGCTCGCCTTCGGTATCAGCGCGAACGCTGAAAGTACCACCAGCAGATGACTCCCAGATGTACTGCTCATCATCGTTGTGCTTGGAGACGACGGTTACGCGGTCGGCGACGAGGTAAGCAGAGTAGAAACCAACACCGAACTGACCAATCATGGAGACATCGGCACCAGCAGTGAGGGCCTCCATGAACTGTTTAGTACCGGAGCGAGCGATCGTTCCGAGGTTGTTGACAAGGTCCTGTTGGTGTCATGGTTAGTCTTATAGTTTCCTACTCGAATTAGGGTTACAGGAGGAAAGACTTACAGCCTTGGTCATACCGATACCGGTATCCTTGATGGTGAGGGTCTTGTTCTCCTTGTCGGGGATGATATCGATGCGGAGATCCTTCTCGGCATCGAGCTTGCTGGGGTCAGATAGAGCCTCATACCTGATCTTATCCAAAGCATCGGATGCGTTGGACACCAATTCTCGCAGGAAGATTTCCTTGTTGGAGTAGACGGTGTTGATGATGAGGGAGAGGAGCTGAGAAATCTCAGCCTGGAACTCGAAAGTTTCAGACATGTTGAATATGTGAGAGGAGGAACGGAGGGAAATCTATAGAACGATTGTTAGAATGGACTGCTTATTGCGGAATGGTTATGTTTACGGTGAACGGTGAGTTGAAAAGCTGAAATTTGTCGGAAGGTGGGAGAAAGTTGTGGAAAGCAAGGTGGGGCACAGATTATAGTACACCGTCTCTGAGAAGTAAAAACAGGGTGCTTATGTGTGGTAACGGGACTTTGAGTTTCTTTCTAATTGACCAGGCCACGCCCAAGCTAAATGGTAGAGTGACGGCAAATAGAATCGGTGTTTGGTTTTGGGTTTTTGTTTTGGGGTTCTTGTAGTGAAGAGGGGTGAGGCGAGGCGAGGCTGACGTTGGCGGGGGAGGGGAATTTTGGTGGTGGTATAAGTTGGGAGCCTGGTATTGGTCTGACTTACCGGATATCAAATAGGAGAAGACAGTTTATGGGTATCTAGAGTAATTACTCCTCAACAGAAGAGAGAAGAAGCACGGAGAGAGAGAAAGAGAGAGGGAGGAATGGGGTTGACTTGATTGAGGATGAAGAAAGATGGAAGAGGAAGATGGAAGGGCGAGGGCGGAGAAATATCTAAAAGTCGAAGAGGTCGCTCCAGCAATTGAGTCGAAGCACGGACCAGTTTTTCAGGCTTTGGATTCTATCGAATTCTACGGATGGCAACAACAGCCTGCAGCTCGGAGCTCTGTGATTGGCTGCAGAGAGCATCGACTCGGCAACCCATGGCAACCAGAACATACCAGAACCGCTCCTCGCCTTCCATTGACCACTATCAACCTCTATCGACCGCTATCGACGTCTTTCCCCGCCCCACTGATTAGCCGAAAGCAGCACTAAGTCGTGCATACCAGCCCACCTTAGCCCACCGGATGGGGGGTGAGGAGGGGTGCCTGGCCTTCCGTAGCCAGTACTTCCAGTCTGCCTGAGTATCCTAGCCACCATTGACTGACTGAGTGTACCGAAATGTATGACTAGTACATTGTCCATCCCTCGTTGCCTCACCTGGGCAGTACCACCTAAACCAGGGCCCGCCTGTTGCCGCAAGCGTTGCCTAAACAGTTGCTCTGTCTCAACTGAGGCCAATTCCTTGTCCCTCAAAGGTGCCTCAGGTACGTAGGTACTTGATACATTCTACCTGAGTAGGTAACAAGAAGAATCTACCTATCCACGTAGGTTGATTGCGAGTCATTTGAATTTTTGAAAAGAAAAAAAACCCTTCCGTATTTAGATTCTTCATCAATTATGTCTCTTGTTTACATATGTATATGCACCTGTAGATTAAAGTACCTAGGTAGTGGGTACATTATAACTTTAGCTACCTAATACCTGGCTAAGTAACAACGAGGCGAAAGAAGTACACCACACCGCCCAGAACACTGCCCAGGCAGGCACCCTTCCTACTAGGTACAGTAGACAATGGGTACACACATTCTATAACAGCGACGGATGTAAACACAGCATGTGTAGAGTGGCAGTGTTCTCCGATTTTGTAGAAGCCGTTAACAGCACCATCTACATCATGCACCCTTCCCGCCTTCTGCAACCCCCTTTTTTTTAAAAAAAGAAAAAGAAAAGGAAAAAAAAACTTCTCCCGGTTTGTTGGGCCTCCTTAATGTGCAAGGCTGACTGCCACCCACCTAGGCGCCTACTGCACATATGTACCTAAGGTAAGCAGAGGTACGAGGTACGAGGTACGATCTATAGTATAGGCAGCACATCAATCGCTTGAAGTTAAGGACAATTTTGTGTAATATCACCTTGCTGGTCTGTCTCACATGTCAATTCCTTGGTTGACTATATACAATGTATTTCATTCTCAAAGCACATCAACAACTATCAAATGAAGTTGTCTACTGTGCCTCCATGAAATAGACACCCAGTCACCTCCACCTCAGGCACACCTACAGTACACTATCTACTCAGGCAAGTTCTTTAAAAAGTATGCACGTGGTGGATGACAAGGATCAGCCCATTTAGGATAGGTAGGTATCAGGGGAATTGGGGAACCTGACTAAGCTATTGGAAAAATATATTGGCCACGGTAGTAATATGGGGAAGACCTGAGCATATCAAGAGTCATGAACACAACTACCACCACATTACCACCAGGTATCCTACAGCTTCTTCACCCGCATTGACCATTAGTCGGTAGATTAAGTTTTTTAGGTTTTTTTTTAACACAAAATAACACATACGGTAAAGTAGCAATTCTTACCCAGGTACACCATGCACCGAGAGCACCATTTCTCTAGCCATGGCGCTACTATTGCCGTCGTGTCATTCCAAGACGAATCTCGCCCTGACTTCTTACGAGGAGTCTAGTTTTTGAGTTTTGAGTTCCTCACATATTCCTTATCCTCAAACCTTGAGCCCTAGATAGCTCTTCGCCTTATGAAATAGTGATTTACATTCTAGAAGTTCCCCTATCGTGGAGGATCATGTCGAAAGACCCAGGTACTTTGAGGGACGGGCAACTCACAGTCCTAGATGAGCTGTCTAGGCTTTAGAACAGGTTGAAACGGCACGCTTCTTGCCGCGGGACTAATTGACTCGCGCAGGTCCATTGGTCTGCCAAGTCTAGGCGGATGGGAAGTGCTTATGTTCTAGTAGAGGCAAGACGATGGTAGTGAAAGGCGGGATTGGGATGCTAGACTAGTCAGAGTAATAGAG
The DNA here is from genome assembly GCA_022495195.1 of Xylaria digitata. Classification (NCBI taxonomy): domain Eukaryota; kingdom Fungi; phylum Ascomycota; class Sordariomycetes; order Xylariales; family Xylariaceae; genus Xylaria; species Xylaria digitata. The sequence continues at coordinate 289,367 of MU376960.1, read as the reverse complement.
AAATAATAATAAAAGAGATATAGTATAACTATATAGAAGGTCCCTATATACGTATGGATGTAGACACCTGATTCTAAATACCTATTCAGGATTCTACTCTACATACCTTGTAAAGTAAAGCCTGTTATGTTATGGTGATGTAGCTAGAATCATATGATTTCCTTACCAAAAACGATCTCGAAATGTCTTACCTCTAGAGTAGGTTCACCACCATGGCTCAGTGGATAGCTGCAGCAGCTCAGGAACTTAGAAAAGGAAAGAAATCTCAAGCCTCAATTAAAATGTCATACTAGAATGTTATTTATCTAGCTGACAACTATATGCCGATTATAATTTTTAGAAAAAAAATCACAGAAGAGGCAGAAATAGAAAGAACAAATTTTAGCGCCTCAGTCCCAAATTTTCCTAGGAATACGCTTCAATGCGACAGGTGGTGAATGCCAAAGGGGTATCTAGATCTTCCGGATGGTCCTTTCACCTAGCAGGGTTTTCAGCCGATTCAGCTTCTACCTCAACTACTACATGAATGTCCAACATGCGACTCATACGAGGCTTCTCTCGGCCGAAGACCAAGACGCGCTCACACGTGGAACCGAATGAGAGCTAGTTATTCATCCCGCAACCGAAGGACTTCTTTCCTAAGTATACTATCCCGATCTTAGCTTGGCGAAGATGTAATAAGGTGTTCGGTATAGAGATCCCCAAGGGGCTTTGAATATAGAATATGCCCACCGCTCTATGATAAGGCTACGCAGCCAGCGCCCATCCCGAACTCCTGTCAGTAAATGATGTGCTGAAGGGCCCTTCTGACATAGTATACTTCGATGATGCTCTTACCTCTTGCACATTCACAAACGCCATGATGCTAAATTGGCTATCCGCCTACGTGCATTTTATATGTCGTTCGAGGGATTTTCCACGTTAGGCAGCAAGTTACCTGGCGTTTATATATTCGAACTGTAGATATCCCTCGCATTTTCAGGTGAACCCGCCTCGCCCAGTTGCAAGAGGTTACAGTCCGAGTTGCGGAGATCGTATAATCTCAGGCCGTCGAGTTGGAAACGATCGAGTAGACAATGCCATATGAATTGAGCTTATGTATAAGTACCATCTGCGAATAATTATATATTCCAGTGATACCGACTCAGACACTCGTGGCGAAGACGGTATCACTGTGGCTACATCGAATTCCAGATCACAGAGTGCTCAGCTTGTCTTGAGCCTCTACATAGGTTTCCTCGTTAGGGCCTCATTTGAAAATTGTGCCATATTTGTAAATCCCCAGCGCCTCGCCGTCAACGGGATGCCAAGTTACATTTCACACACTCATATACTCGTTATTAAGCAGCCCTCCCTGTACCTGCTTTCTCTTGCACCTGGCTACCCCTTAAAACAGACTCAAATTCCATACCATCAATTGTAAGTAGCGATAGGCTACCATGAGTTTGGTACAGCCTCCATTGAAGAAGGGGGAACACGGCGGACTGAAATGCTTTCATCGAGTAAAGCTAGATCAAAAGTTACCTACGGCGGATGATCTTTCTTGCGATCTAACTGATAAACACGGCACCAGTTATTTGCAGCAATAATTAATAATTCGTCCGGCACAAGCTCCAGAGCCATAACTCGCTCTGCGTCGAGACTTGCCAGCATAGAAGCACCGGATCCATCAGTTACGTTCGAATGAATGTGTGGATCGGACCATGGCAGGCAGGCAAGAATCCCGTCTGACTACAGGACATCATGGAATTCTGCTCATCTGGCGTAAATATATGGCGTTCCTAGATTTCGACAATGTTCCAAAGTCTAATAGTGGTGTACATGCATATATCGCCTCGCTATAACGAGTCAAATAGTCCTCAAGCTTCGCGGTTATCTTTAAAAGATCGACAACCTAGTTCTCGAGGACCGTTAGCTCTAGCGTATGTTAGTAAGGTAGCGCATCGATATAGCCGTATGATTGTCTCTTGCGCGCGAGTTTAAGGGGTGGCATGGATGCGTGGAAACCTGGCTACGAGTGCCAATACATGAGTTAATGATAAGGGGAGGCTACTGTTGGACACTTGAGGAATGCATCAAGAATCTTATTCAAATTAACTAAAACCCCTAGTTATACGCCTAGAAACCTAGGAATATGAGATGAGGGATGGTGTTTCCCACCGAAGTATCGTCTTCGGAGACAAGTCACCGAGCAACTCAAGGTAAGTGGTAGGTAATTCCTCGTTAGCCTTAGAGGGCCGAGGGGAAAATACGAGTTTGGCCGTAGTTCGAAGGGATTCACGCGTAGTTTAGTGTACTGATATTAGCTGGTTATTCTACTTTATAGTTGCAAACTCTCCATGGATATAAACGCTGAGTTGGTTCAAGCCATGACTATCTAATTTCGCTACGTACCGACACTTAGGTTCGTTGATAGTAACGGGCCGTAGGTGAATCAGTCCCCTCGGGAAGTCATTGCTTGGCCATATACCAGTCTAGTTCTATGTTCCTACACCAGGTACGTAGACCATTTCCGCCAAGCCCAGGAAATAGGATATATACTACACGGTCTCCTCTCTCCCGGGCGTGGAAAATCATGAGACTAAGAGCATCGTCTTGATAGTTCGGAGAGAGACTGCCCCATGCGCTTTTAGTGAAGTGGTCAAAGCCTATCTTGTAATTCCGAAATGTTCATCAGTCGTTTAAAAACAAATTTGCGCCTAATCCGTCGGTAAAGTGATCCGACTTCAAACTGGCCTAATATGCTTTTAAGTAGGGTTCACTCTGTAGTCTGCGCGCTTCATTGTTATGAATTTCTACTAGCAATACATACCTAGTCAGTCCTAAATATGAGCCTAATATGATGTAAGCCTATGGCATTTTGTCTTAGTGCTAGCCCTCTCGGTATCAATAGTCTATACATTCAAACAACACCAGGTTCATGGTCAGACAAGTTCTGTCATCCAAGCTCTAAGAGCGGGCGGTGGATCAACGCAACTACAATAAGCACCGCGAACGATTATAAGCAGCAATTCCTGGGGAAGCGCCCCTCTACTACTACATGTGTGCTATCGTGGGAATCAGGTCACCTTGGCAGGCAGGCAGCAGTATGCATAAATCCCCGTCAAGCCGTCAGCAACAGACCCAACAGACCCATCGCGTCACATTTATCCATAAGTTAGAAAAAGTGTATTCCAAGGCCGTTTATGGCCTCTTGAGCAGGAGAGGATACCAGTGAAACTATATCCTATTCACAGTGATTTCGGGGAAAATAACGTCGGGATCAATCCACCCAGGGGGGAAATTTACATACTCGATTCGTATGCGTATACACCCACTACGAAATGACTCCTGGCGTGTGACGGGTAAATCACTATCGAATGAATAAGGAAGGATATCAAGACGATGGCTTCAAGCTCCTTCGGACAAGCTAGGGCGGCGGGTTTGTCACGATCGTAACCACCTATACGCTATCGAGGAGAGAGTAATATGTCTGGCACACGTTCTGGGATCTAATACAATTGATCATGCTTTGGGCGATACGTATTCCTTAATCAGAAATTTGCGAAGTTGTAGGAGAATATGTAGAGTTTTTCAAGGGTGAGAAAGCTAGGCGAAAATGGCGTGACATTCGAGAAAGGGACATTCGGTATACCCTTTCTGCCCTCCATTTTACGAAATGAACTTCGCGTTTTAATGTCTAGAGTAAGCTTACAGTTGCATCTTGGCCTCTACTCCGGGGAAGGGGGAAGACTTTCCCCGAGGGGAAAGGGCATAACTTTCGTTCGTTATACGGAACCAACCGGACACTGTTCGGTAGTCACTAGGTACTACTTCTCGTGATCGTCAACATCTCTTCATGTTGGTTCGATATGCATAAGGTCAGCCCATAACTCGGCTCTGCATATCCGTAAAGTATATACTGTGAAACACTTTTCGATCTATAATATGCATGTAGTAAAGATTCAATGGAATAAAATTAGATCATAGGTCATGGACAAGTATCGCGAATAAAACGGCTCTCAATAAGAGAACACGAGGGCGGGTCAAAGGGATGAATATACACATACACGTGCAGAAAATTGGTCTAAGAAAGATTTATCACTCACAGTACGGCTCGGCGTCCTTAACTTGATAGAAAAGACGTATCGTGGCCCTCGTGGTATTCACGGGGTGTTCCTCGCCACTGAGCAGTTTTACCTACTTCCCGGAAACCCCCTCCGTATAATAGATCTAGGCGTATCGGTAGAGAAGACAAATTTGACAATGGCGAAATACCCTGTCACATCGGGATATTCCCATATCCCGTCGGCGAGGCCGCAGACACCGTCGGACGAAGACCCGCCCTCATTAACATGCTAATTTTCCATACCAACATCGGACTCGCGCTGTAGTTGCCCCTTTGCTGCCGTTCTTCGTATGGGTCATATAGAGCGCAGAATTCTCGGGCCCGTATGCGGTTATGTATGACGTGTTGAGAATTGTTCGCCCCCGCCGAGCAAGGCGGATATTCGGGCGTTGTTTCTTTCGCTTGAACGCCGCTGAGAATTACCTAGGTCGATTATTAGCGGCATTCTCACGAAGAGATAGAACTGGAGAGCTATCTCTCTGCTCCTCTCAGTTACCTCGCCTATGTGTCATCTCTCTATAGTATTCTGCCTCTCTGAGACGTCGAGGTCTCTTGTGGTATGAGATAGTAATGTGTTGTCAAAGAGGGCGAATAGAGTATTGCCACTCCTTTTGGGTTGGTGTTACCTGGTTACCAACGCGGCGAGTCTTCACTACTCAGTTCAAAAACCCAAGAGATTCTACTACCCTAAGCCTCTCGAGCCATTGGATTTGTTGAGAAGGCTTAACACAGCGAACGTGGTTGGTTCTGTTATGGTCTGGTACACTGTATACTCGTGTCTGTAAGCATCGCTATTTAGTTCTATTCGCCCAGCTGTCTCAGACATCTGGCCTCGTTTCGGAGTTAACCTATATACCCTTTGATATAGCCTATGCAACCAGTGCTTTTGGCACACGTAGGCAACATGTGGTTGAGCCGTGGCTCTCCACTGGACAATCATGTTGACCTACCTAGAGGTAAGATTCTTGACGTTGACTACCAGCATACTACTACAAAGCACAACTTAAGCACCGAAACAAGCAATAATCTTGATCTTGATCTTGATCATTTTTCAGCAGAGGAAGCTCGTCTTCGAAATCTCAAATACTCACTACTTGTATGTGGGCTCCTCATTGTCGGATACGGTCAGCTGTTGTGATATTGAGCGTTAAGTGTGAACCTTGATAATAGATACTACTATGTTGATCTCGCGGAAACATGGAATATAGCGGCTCCCCTGCCTAGGTAGTATTCCAATTCGTGATTGGCCTATTTATCTACACGGGGCGTTCTCACTGCACTTAGCACGCTGCCTGTCGATATGCACCCCGGCGCGTCATCAACGGCACAGGCCGCGAGTAATTTCATTCGCGCAGCGCTGGCTGCAGGTGGGCTTGCCCTCCCTCTCCTGGATTGCCGTTCTAGGCCTTCTCGTCATTACCGTGGCTCTATACTAGTTCTCTCTGCTCTGCAGTGGCGTCAGCAGGAGTGGAAATAAATAATTAGCTGTGGCTTCATGTTCGGCATTGGGGGGTGTACGGAAACCCACTGCACATACTACCCTTACGTGTAAGGTGCTATACGTTTTCTTATTCAAAGATAACTACATCCGACCGTCCAATGAACGAAGCCCCGACCCGATAACCAATATGATTATTCATAGCAAAATACCACCTCGATGTAAACTTTGAAGATCATGATTCGTCACATTTCTTGCCCTTTTGTAACAAAGGCAAATAGGTTGATACTCTTGATGCTCACCGATTCCGAATGGAGTCTCGTGTTTGAGGCTAGTACCCCAAGTATTATTAGAGTGGCAACGTCAACGGTAAGCATGACAATGGCTTTTTTTTTTTTTAACTATTTCTATCAGGGCTAGACTAGACTAGCAGAGGGCTTCTACCATAAACGTGCTAGAAATGGCATAACTTGAACGACCACCAGCCACCAGCTAGCTTCCCACGGTCTTGTCTTGCGGGAACGAAACGGCTGAACCAGCCTTTCGGGACCGACATTCGTCTTCGGTTCGGCACTCGTGCGCCATACATCCTCCTCATTTGCTGAAGGAAGGGATGACACCACGGGGCGTTTCTCGAACCATCATTTGATTGGGGCATATGGACTACTTCTCCAACATTGGGGGCAGGCTATTTACTACTTAAGTATGTTGCTCCATCCTCTGCCTGCCGACCAAGTTTCTTCTATCTATAATTAGGAGTGTGGTGCTACACAGAACACACCTCTCATCAATGCTCCCAAAGTCGATTCTCGGCTACAGTAGCATATGTTGGGATCGAAGGGTTGAGACAGCACTGATGCAACCAAGCTTGGTCGCTTGCTTCGGTAGCGCATATTACGCTGTGTTATACGTTGCACTCGCTGCCCTGGTCGAGACGAACCTTCTTTTTTGCCTTCACGCCCCCTATTTCACGCAGGTTGCCGCACGGCCATGCATGCAGGGTTGTTTGATGGTGGCAACTAACCTAGCAAACACCAATTCAGACGGGCAGGGAACAACAAGAAGCAAAAATTACGTTGTAGTGCATATCGACGTGTCAAAGTTAGGCAGGCTGCATTCTCACTGCATTCCCCAGTTTTGCCCTCGTCTTAGTGTATCTGTATAGAACCGATGTGTAAGTTGAGGGAGGGCTGCTATCCGACCGGGGTGATGGTGTATGGCTCGCTCTCTTTGGGAGACACAGGATTGCCTTGGCCAAATGAATCGTCGCGGGTTTGTATTCCCGTGTCACCCAGTCTCAACGGTCAGTAATTGCGAATAATTAAAAATTTTGGTTTTTGGTTTTGGAATTTCGGCTTGGAGAAACACAGTGTATTTGGAAGACAACGCTGTAATCTGTTTGACTCTTCTGTGTACCGGGTAGATACTGTATTACTAACCCCTCATTTGACATGACCAAAATATCCGTGGTAGTATTGGGGCTTCTCTCGCTTCGCTGCTCGCGAAATACCACCTATAGTAACAGTACCATGGGAGAAATAACGGTCCGAATGTCTTCGCCAACTGCATTCCCACCTTCACCTGTATGCATCATGCATAAGACGTCTGCATTTCGTCTTACATAAGTGGCTCACTCGAAACTTGGGTATCATGCCCGAGATAGATAAACGTCTCCAATAAGAGCCGGTAAAAACGACTAATTCTGTTGCGACGCCCGCCTCAGCTGTTTGGTCTGTTTGTGGCGTCGCTGTTCTGGTATTTCGAGGAATACGGGGTTCCGGCCGCCCCGCATCCACTCACCATGGCGCTTTGTTCAAGTAGTCTTGTATTTTCCAGTAGATATTATTGTATAGCCCCACGGAAACACCGGCTGAGGCTCGATTGTAGAATGCCACGGGTTATGAATTATGACGGCTTTCCGTGACGTGAATGTCCACATCAGATCGTCGATTTGGGGGTAACCGTATGACCCTTGAATTATTACTGGGACTTGCTAGCACGACTATCGGTCGTAGTAGACGTACTTTTGCTAAGTGACCTGCTCTCAACCCCTGTTAGGGTAAGATAGGTAGCTCAAACTCGGGGTTCTCATTGCAATGCGACCTAGTGCACCCTTTCCCATTGTCTCGGGATCAGCTCGAGCGAATTCCTCCATCTCCTGTGTGCCTCGTCGGCCCTCAATGTATCGCCCGCCTCACGATACCAGCTTTCTAGTTTTTCAATATCGCCCATGAAATATCCTAGGTCGGCGTCCCATTTGCCTTCCATCAACTGGCAGACCTGTTCCATATATTGTACTGAAAGCTGGTGTTTGGGGCTAGTCATCGAGTCTCCTGGTTTGAAGTCTGCGCGGTGATAATGTGCAAGCGCGTTTAGAGCAATGTAGACGAAAAAATCGACGTTGTATGCAAATCTCTTCGTTTTCTCGAGTACGGACTCCGCAAGCTCGAGGACCCTGTCACCTTGCCAATTGCGTTGTGAACCCAAAATTAAAAGCTCACTGGCCTCGTAGATTGCCATTTCCTCGGGGACTCGTGGTTTTGTACCCTGAGTCAAACGATTCCAATCACATCTGTTTTGGAGGCGGCGGTAAGGGCCAGGCTTGTACTGATGTGCTCGCGGAATAAAAACTAATGGGTAAAGTCGGGCTACCGTCCCCTCTGGTAAACCTGAACTTTGCTCGTCGATTAGAAGAAGCCTTTCGGTACATTCGAATATCAGATTCCAATATTCATCGAAATCATGAGTATTAATAAACTTAGATATTCCCTGAAATAGTCGGGCGAGTGGGCCGTCGGCTTTGATGGTGGCTGAGTATGCAGCTAAATATCTCCATACTTCCTTTATTATACCCTTGTTGTAAGCGTCGAGGTGAAACAATAACAGATGGAGTAACCCGTAAATGGATGGTCTAGTGACCATTAAATGTAACGACTTGAAGCCTTGCTCACACATTACGCCACCTTTTTCGTAATGGCCGACGTGGAATAGCCAGTCCGCATTCGTTATGTCCGTAATGGCACACCGCAACGCGTCGGCGCGATAGACGGCGGCAGACGTCACAAGAGGGAAGTCAGAAGGGCAGTACGGATTCCAAGCTAAGTCTCGGGTAGTCTGGAGGACAAGTTCCTGTAATGAAAGTGCGCCTCCTGCCTGGATCACTAGGGGTGTTTCGGGCGGCGGCGTAACGCACCGAAGATGTTCTGGCAGGCTCTCGGCTATACCCGGTTCTGCGAGGTCGTACTGCGAGATTCCTTTGCGCTTGAGATAGGCATCGATAGCAATTTCGCGCCCATTTCGTTGAAAGGTTGTCCGCTTGCCGAGAGCATTTCGCTGGCGCTGGACTTGAAGCATCGTGACAACTTCACGTTTGCTGTTATTCTTGCTGAAACCCCACTTGTCGAATCGCGATTTATACATCCTTACACTAACTACTATGTTAGGAGGTCGCAGCAGTTACACCGTCGAACAGGTGACTCACGTAGCCCTAAATCCCCTTTGGCGCATGATAGCCATAACCTCTTTGAGTGGCCGGTTTTCGTCTAGATATAGTCTGCGAATCTCTGCTTTGTGTGACTCCCATACTTGTGCCGTGTGCTGCTGCGAGCGGTATGCTTCACCTGTCTGGGACGAGAAGACCGACTGCATTTGGGTCGGAGTAGGCTTGACTGGTTCAAGCTCATGGCTACGGACAACAGGAGGTTCATTAGGGGGAGTTTGGGCGGGCGGCGATTGAGTAGACTGGGGAGACAGAGTTGAGGGTGGCGTAAGAACTGGAGAAGGCAGAATAGGGCTGCGCTGAGGCCGATGCGCAACCACTAGAGTCGGGCTAGGCGTGCTCATCAACATATAGTTGTTCGCAACGAAGATATATTCGTTCATCGTGATATCGTAGAGTGCGGGCTCGCTGCCCCTCAAGCGAAGATAGCTAAGGTATGTGACCGTCGACTATGATGTTCGGCTGGTCCTAAGGTGTATGCAACGAAGTTTCTGAGGCGACGTTCTCGAGCGGAAGAGCAAGGGTATAAAGCTGGGTTTGGGTTCGACGAGTGTAACGGATCGATGGTGGGTGAAATATCATATTATGCAGTAGCACACAGCTGTACACGTGCGGTATAACCTATAGGTAACGCAACTGAGCAACCAGGATAGCGCCAGGATAGAAGTACAGGGGAGCTAGGAATCACCGATCAGGGAATGAAGGGGGTCGTACGAGGGAGGCAAGCATGCAAGGGCTCAATCTCGCGGTGGGGTAATCAATCTACCGTCACTTCGCTTGGCCAGTGGTATAGTAATAACCACCTTCTCCTACTTGGAATCGTGGATGGACAAGTTATGACGAGTACTGTGAGGGCCTCATTTCAGATCACCAATCAATAGAGCGAATAATTGCTGGATAGTATGGTTGGTACTGGGTATGGTGATTGGCATGGCACTGACGAGGGGGAACTAACTACCCGTCTCGACGGGTCGCCCTTACAGTCACACCCTCCCTTACTCCCTTGCTTCCTCTAGTACGTACTCAGTACTACCTTTCGCAGCCAGCACGTACCGCAGGACAAAGAGGCGCCAATGATTGATCGGTCTCCGGGCCTAGATGACGTTGGAATAAAGAAAGCATCTCTTGCTTGTGAGGGGCGCCCCCGGAAATGGCTGGTTCGAAAGAGACCAGGTTCAAGAAAGCTTCCATGCAGAATAATCGAAAAATAAAAAAAAGGATGCAGGGTCGAGAAGGGTTCTGCTACACAACGGCCTTGCTGAAGCCGTCAAGCCGTGATGCTGCTTGTATCGGGTTTAGCTGGCCCCCCAAGCCCCCCCAAGCCCCCCCAAGAGCGCCATCCGGTCTTGCGCTACAACTACCGTACGTAGTGTAGAAGCTAGCACCGCGCCCAACGAATCCCAGAGTCCCATCCCCTGACAGATCTGGCTCCACCTTAACAAAAGTCCCTGATTACCGCATTGGGACGCGCGACGAGCCAATCATGTGTCGATCCATGGCTAGGTCCATGTTGCCGTTGAGGTTTCTCTCCATCTCGGGATGTCGTGAGCCACAAGAGGCACACGAGGTTTCTGATTTGTTCGGTATGTCTGTAGAATGAATGATGTGCTTAGGGTGCAGTGGGAAGAGTGGGAAGGGATTCCCTGCTGCCACGAGGGGCATCCGATCAGAAACCCGATCGATCACCGGACAATCAAAGCCGAAACACTTGTAGTTCCACCTAATCCGTCGAAGCAAACACTTGAGCTCCACAGTATACATGGTTAATGTCATCTTTGTCTATAGGCTTACGTGGAGTAGTGTAGACTATATAGGGCACATAGTATAGAGCACCGACGGTGGGGAGCTATAGACAATCTGATAAACCAAACCCATCGTGTACCTTATTCTACTCAAGTTTTTGGTCAATTTGTAGATCACTTGTAATGATATCGTGCTGGAAGTTGAGCTCAGCTAATATGCATCATGAGGGGATAACATGATTTTTGAGAAGATATTGTTTTGTGTCTTGACGCCAATCGTGCTATTTGTCTTCAAGCTGCTAGTGTAGTCGTGACTATATCGTCGGATTGGCGACCAAGAGTTGCCAAGAAAAGAATTACTTTTTTTTTTACTACAGGAAATAGCTAGGGAGGGCTAAAACGCTGTCCTCTCCTTAAACTGTCTCAGAGCTTGCTGAGGCGACGTTCTCCTAACCCTATGAATTCTGATTCTGGCTCGTGATGGCGGCGTCATCGTTTTGTGGCTTCTTATCATCCCTCCGTGTGAGAATATCGTCTATAATACCAATCTCTTTAGCTTCTTGAGCAGTGAGGTATTTGTCACGTTCCATCATGTCCTCAATCTCTTTAAGTGTGTATTTTTCATGTCCAATAGCATCATTCAGGTGTTTCCTGTATATCTCGTTGACCTGTTCTCTTGTGCGTTGGATTTGAGTTGCGTAAATCAGGATGTCACTTGCTGGACCTTGGGTCCCACCAAGCGGCTGATGTATCATGATACTACTATGTGGCAAGGCGAATCGTTTTCCCTTCTCGCCACCAGTAAGTAGTAGTGAACCCATAGATGCCGCTTGGCCTAGACAGACTGTCGATACCGGCGATCGGATATAGGTCATCGTGTCGTATATGGCGAGTCCTGCGGTAACAGAGCCACCGGGTGAATGAATATACATGGTAATCGGCTTTTCTGGGTTGTCGGACTCAAGCCATAATAATTGCGCCACGATGGAGGCAGAGACGGTGTCGTCGATCGCGCCATTGAGGCAAACAATACGTTCCTGATGGTCCATTAATACTGCTCTAGCTCCCATGCGGGTTTCAGGCTGAACCTACCTGTAGCAACTTTGAGAAGATGTCATCTGGGTGTAGGAGATCAGTTTCGCCCAGCCTAGACGCTCGAATTGATTACCAACATGTTCGCCAGCCACCAGACTACATGGTCAGTTTATCGCCGCCGCAGCAGATACAATTGAAGGTCTTACAGTGACTTCAGTTATATATGGCAAAGGAATGGAGCCTTGGGGGGGCTGGAACTGAAATTGCCTTGTTGGGACGTGCGAGAAGGATCTGACATAGTTCGCTGGTAGGGTTCGAACCAACCGCCAGACTGAACGCTGGCAGTTCATGGCAAAAAATTTCAGCGAACGGTTGTGTCGGCGCAATGATCAATTAATAGGTGGATGGGTGGATGGTGTGTTGAGAGGTGCAGTAAGCCGCCGCAACAGTGTATCCCCAAGGAGCTTACCTGGTATACCTCTACCTTGGAGCTTAGGATCCAGCAGATACTTGAGTACACAATACCATGCAGCATTACCTCATAGGTACACTATTAGTACACCACCTAATTTACTTACCTTAGGTAAGCAGATGCATATCTTTTTCGATAAGCATTTTATCGGCAGTCAATGGTTCTACGATTTGACCTTGTTTAAACCTTAGGTACTCGAGTATTAACAACCTCTCTCCTACCTCTAACATTATATTATTGTAATCAAATGTGGTTATGAAACCATGCATAGCATTGCCATGGAGCAGTGCCAGAATTGGCCAGCAGAAATACTTGCGCACTCATTGGAAGCAGTTCAAGCGCTGTTCTTCAACCAAGAAGCGCCTTAACCCTGCCTCTCCTATAGTAGCCGACGACACTACCGATTATCCAAGCTTCGATGTCGACCAAGACAATAAGACAATAACCACCGCCGTCGGTAATCTTCCCTTGTCGCCTATGATGGATCCTTCCTTTTGGGAGGCTACCACACGTCATCAAGCACCAAAGTCAAAAAAGGGCAAAGCCACAAATTCAGTTGAGCGGCAATTCCGAAAGAATCCATTTGGTGAGTGTAGTTTGGATATCTCCGTGCCCCCTCTCCCAATCTACCGTTTGGCACATTGAATTGCTAATAGTATTATAGCAAAGGCCCTTGCCACGCCAATCCGCCAATGCACCGCTACGAAAACACGGCTGCCTAATTTCTTCCTACAAGACTTTAACCTCATCGCCCACCCCGAAACTGGGCAACCTTGGTGGGTGCCACGCAGTCTAGCATGGGACGAACCCGTCGAACCCCAACAAGAAATTATCGCCAGTGAAGGGCAAATGAATGTCGAAACAGGCACAGAGCCAGGCGTTGGTGAGCACAACCCCAGCGCAAAGCTGCCTGATGCTATCCAATCAAAATACGCAAAGCCATACGGTCCTTCAGCATACGTGTGCGCAAGGCAAGATCTCATCTCCGCCTTCAATAAGGCGGGTTCGGGTTATGGACAACACCCCAAGCGCCTATTTGGCGGTTCTAGTTCCCCCTTTGCGAGGTTTTCTGGTAGAGCCATATGGCGCGAGGATATGAATTCTGTTATTCTGGATCGGATGCGGCAAGAGATTGTCAAGGATTTTATTTATCTTTCAAGACTTTGCACCGAAGATAGCCGACACTATATTGTGAAGTGCCATGGTTGGGATGATGTGCGACATAAGCACCAGGGTGTAGTATTGTGGTTCGAGGGCGGCTCTGAGCATGATGATGCCACAGAATCTAAGGTTCAGCCAGGGCCATTCGCCACCTACGATATTATCTACGATAGCGCAACTACGAGTGTGGTCGTCCACAATATCCCGATGCTTCTAGGAACTGAGAACACCGCAGAAGTCAGGGAAAAATCCGCAGTGTTCGCAGATGGATCCTTGTTTATGCTAGCAGGTCGCCGTACAACCAATCTTCAACTCAAACTGTGGAGATTACAGGGGTATATGGCCGATTATGAAGGATCGCCGACGCCGGATATGACAAGGAAAAATCATAGAAGATTACCAGACGCGAATAGTTGACAGGAGTTACCTTGCCCCACGATATAGATGATGAAAGGTATTTATAACTCCCTATAAAAAGATCCAAAATCACATGGCTACATATGTTTATCGGGCCTTATAAAAAGTAGCACGCCGTTGCGCTTTTTTCGGTACGAATACAAACATCTTTAGGTATACAGAATCATCCGCAAAGACGGTGAAACAGACGTATATAAAAAAAGTTGACCCCTTCAAGTTCTACGCGACAGAAAAGTCGCCGCACAGGACTCCCCCACACGGATGCTCGATTCTAGCAGGCTTTCCCTATAGAGGTCCAAGGTATACGTTCATCATGAATATGTATTGTTACGCAAGAAATCCGGACTTCTCCAAACGAAGGACCCCCGCTAACCATACCAACAGTAAGAAAACGCTATCTCCATTTCGTTCAAAGTGATGTCGTCGTGGACTGTCATGCTCAATCTGACGGGCTCCGAGTGACTCACATAGCCCTATCGGGCCGTCAGTGAACATACTATGAGACCCGAAGAGGCCAGTTTAAAGGCCTTTTGCAACGTGATTTCGTGAGACCAGGTTGAGTAGGATGCCGTAATTCTATACCTTGCGCTAGTTTGAAATGGAATATGATGAATACTTCTTGTTGCTCGAAGGAGCGAGACTGGCTAAACTAGTGGCCTCTACCGCGTATAAAACACCTCCTTTGCTCTAGAAGATGGGGCACTACCTTACCATTAGCCTTTGAGTGGCTAGATCGCATGAAACGTGTGCTGACAGTACCTAATTATCAAAACTCTAGGTTTGTAGTGGCAGAAAACCTCTGATTCTCGGGGCAGACTAGGACAACTTCTTAGTACGGTAAGAATATCTTGACAGTAGTCTCTCAGCGATATCACAGTATCCAGATTGTTAGAATGGTATTGACGTCTGTTGACGTGGGAAATCACAAAACTCTTCTGCGCTCTCGCTAGCCAGGGAAATCAACCGGTGCATCTGTATGATGCATCGTGTACAAAGTCCTCTTTCATGGCCAGGTAAAACCTAGAGGACCAGTGGTGTATTTTCTATCATACAGACGAAATGTCACGAACCCGGATATATAAATCTTTTTGTATGCGGTGAACTGATAAGTAGCTCTGTCAAACTTATAGAGTATCTGGTGAGTGATTCTTTTGATCATAGCGTAGTACGATGAGGATTTCGCAGCAGGAACTTGATTAAGTGAATGAATTTCAAGATACGGGTAGTTCGCCAAACTAGACGTGAGGTCCTCGACGTACTCGGCGTGCCGTCTAGGGGGTATCCAGTGAAGTGAGCCTTGTGCTTCTACACGGGCACTCCGTGGTAAGGAGGTAGGTAGTGTACCTACTGTACATAGTGTAGTACTTTCTATTCGCAATGTTGTTTTAAAATCAAGTGTAAAAGCATGATAGGCTTGGCGGATCTTACTACCCTTCTATAAGCCTAGTGTCTACTATAGTAGTGCAGTCAAGGCTT
The DNA here is from genome assembly GCA_022495195.1 of Xylaria digitata. Lineage (NCBI taxonomy): Eukaryota > Fungi > Ascomycota > Sordariomycetes > Xylariales > Xylariaceae > Xylaria > Xylaria digitata. Next base: position 274,019 of record MU376960.1, on the reverse strand, counting down.
GGCTTCGATTATTATCGAGTGATGTGACAAGCTGAGGGTAGCCCCCCCCCCCCGGTTACCTAAGGTTAACCGTGCTTTTTAGTATATACACAACTTACAAAGTATTTAGCTTACATAATTATTTTAAACGTACTATTTATTGCATTTTCTTTTTTGCAACCGTTATGACCGGAGTTGTCAAGGGTGTAGAATTCTCATAAGTAAAACGCGTGATGTATTAGAAAGGAAAAGGTGTGGGAACAACAATATTGGCGAAGCCAATATTGTTGTGGGTGCCCCACTCTATCTACGGCTGCTTGCAGCCGTGGCAATTCTGCCAGGTGCCACCTCCGGTGGCCCCTCCTAGCAGAGCGTAACACGTTATAACTTTGTAAAAACGTATGTTATTATTATACATTTTAAACTATTTAATAGCTTTTTAAAAAGCGCATTTTTTAGTTTAAACTATATAATAATAGCTTTACTTTTTATAAAGTTATAACGGTTGCAAAAAAGAAAATGCAATAAATAGTACGTTTAAAATAATTATGTAAGCTAAGTACTTTGTAAGTTGTGTGTACACCAAAAAGCACGGTTAACCTCAGGTGACCGGGGGGCTACCCTCAGCTTGTCTATAGACTTATTATTATCTACTCTAGGTAGTTTTTCCCAGACAGGATCGCTTACCGCTTGACGAGGTGGACATATACGTCCGTACAACTTTATACTGATAGGTACACTGGAAAAAAATTCCTTTAGAACAAGACACTCATTTCTGCAGCATGTTTACCAAACTCTCGCTCCTCGAGTAAGCCCATCCTCATTACACGCCTTAATGCAGGTATCCCAGTTCTTGAGCGCTCGTCATCACTAGCTTCCTTCCTGTGATTCGGCTTCTGCCGACTCGGCGCGCAACGCGTGATCATCGATCCTAAGAGAGTCCAAGCTTTAGGACACACCGATCGGTCTCAATACCCCATACGATAGCCTCATTTTTTTTCTTTGTTAAGGGGCTGGTGTCTCGATCGGTCATCTCAACAAAACGAACGGCGCTCTAGCCTGCATCTTCAAATATAGTTCGAAGTCTACCATTGAAATAGCAGGGCTTCAAACCGTAGCTCGACATTCCGGGCGGTGCATTCGATTTACATCTCCAGATGAAGTTGCCTCAAGACGTGGTAAATGGTTAGTGAAAGGGGCTTAAAGAGGAGGCATTGACAGTCACAGTTACAGCTACACAGCTGAGCTATTCACCATAATCCGCACAAATAACCGTTGTTATACAGCATGCGGATCGGCTGTAGTGCGATTATGATATTGCCTATGCTCAGATTATCGTAATGCCCGCAGAAATGAGACTGGAACTTGCCTAAGTTGACACGAAGCCTGGGATGTATCTCTCATACTTTATTAATGCTTAACAGCCTAGCAACACAGCAACGAGGGCAGTAAAAGGTTAGACTTTATATCGAAAAAGGTGGGAGAGAGAGAAGGGGAGAATGAACCAAACGCAGAAGAAAATGTTGTTAGAATCAATATCAAAACACAAGATCAAGGCTGAGATTTAAAAAAATTCATGTCTCTAGAATAGGTTTTGTAGATGTAATATAGTAAGTATACTCGGTAACCACTTGAAAGATTTACCTGAATTAACAAACAAACATACGATAAGAGGAACACGATACCTCAACAGCAGCTTAACATAGGTCACAGTATGATAAATTTCGAGTCTTATCCTTCTTAACTATCTACCTCAGTTCTCTCCTCCCGCTAGGTGGGGTATCTAAAATCACCTGGCTAATGCAACAACAGCAAAAACGGCCCCTGAACACCTCTGCCGTCCCCTCCTCTCACCAGAAACCCGAAAGGAAAATTCGGGGTGGAATACAACAATGGCTCATCAGTAGCCCAAAGCGAATCGCACCACAGGATCTCTTTGTCAAGATCAAGGGTATGGTACAGCGTATCATAAAGCAAAGTCTGAGGAGAGCAGAATGAGCCGAAGACACTAAAAAGAAATTATACAGCAATGATGGTGACAGTCCATACGCCTGTTATAAACAATGATGGTGATGGTGACGATGATGTATTTTTACCGCTCTACTCCAGATCCCTGTCCAAGCCGGTAACGCCGATATGATTGTCGCAGGTCAAAAAGACCAGGAAAAAATTAGGAAGCGTAAACATACCCCAGTGTAGTTTCTCAGACTAGAGTCGACCCGTTTTCTTAGGATCGACGCTTGGGGGTTGACGGACTAGTGTACGCCAGTACAGGTCTGCGTATATGATCAAAAGGATAGGGTTCCTAGACACAAAGAGAGAAGGTGCAATGTGGCCAAAATAACTATTATATATGCCGTGCCGTATGTAGCACGATAGAGGATTATCGTAAGTCGTCTAGTGAAGGTCTAGCCGTAGGTAGCTAACGTCAGCCCGAAATCCGAGGCCAAGTGACCAAATGCTAAGTCAACTGTGCTAGACATGTCACATCACATTACAGCACCCGCACCCAGCCTTGTCATCTTTCTCCTCGGGTTGCTCTGGGGGGTCAGGTACCTTAACGGCTGCACTCGTCTGGGTCTGTTGCATTGGCCTCGGGCTGCTTAAAGGATTCATGGCAGGTGTGTCCTGAATCTTAGGCATAGTCGAGTACGAACTTGTCCCAGGCCGGCTAGGAGTCGGAACTCTAGCATCATGCTTCAACGGCCACTCATCCTGGGGTTCTTCGGTATCTGGAAGTTTTTCCACTTCGGGTGGTTTTGTGAATGTATCCTTATTCAAGGGCCGAAACTCTTTGTCATATACGCTCCCGAACGCCCCCTCCTGTTCCCATTTTTCTTGTTGTAATCTTTTCGCGACTGTGGGTAGAAGTTGTTGATCCGGTGGCAAACGCGGATCCGGCTGGTACGCAGAAATCATCCATGGAGGATCACCCTCCGGTGCTCTTGGGGACAATTCACCAGAGCGCGTAGATGGTCGTGTGGTGGAACTGCTTCTAGCAGTAGGACCAGATCGAGTCTTAGGACGGCCCTGTGTAGTCGGCTTTGTTGGCGCCGATGTCTTGCGAGGTGCTGTTGCCTTTTTTGGAGATCCTTCGGTGACGGAGCGTTTTCCAGGTTGACCCTTAGGCGAATCTTCAAGAACATTCGCACTACTGTTACTTCGTGACCTAGTTTTCGGATACACAATAGAAGCTTCCTCGTCGAATACTGAAAAGCTTGATTTTCGTTGCATTGGGGTATTTCGGTCAATGTAATCAGAAGGAATCGGCGCTGGGCTGATTTTCGCTACAGGGATGCGTGTGCCTCTACCAGAATCATTCGAGACCCAATATTCACCAGGATCCTCAGCAATCTCCTCGGGCCTGCGTAGATCCCAACTCGCAACTTCGTGGTCTGGCGTTTTGTCATGACTTAAATCGGAATTTTTCCGAGATACCGGTAAATATTGCTGTTCAGAGGAATCTGTAGTGCCCCTCCGACGGCTGTGGCTACGATCTCGTCTTGATCTGCTCTGTGTTCTGGGCTTCGGGAGTACTATCCCAGCTTCTTGTAACTCCCTACTCTCGATCTTGGCTAGTTTATCTCGGTGAATCCATTTTGAGTTTTCATCATCGTATGTCAAAAGAGTACCATCGTTCGCACGTTTGATTTGAGGCGGAGCTGTAGCACGGCTGTTACTGCGTGATTCTAGAAGAGTGTTAATACCAACAAGTCCATGTTACCTGACATCGACGTCCATGGGAGGAAAGAATAACATCTCGAAGCGGAAGAATGAAATAGATATCCGGTCATACCTCTGAGGGCGAAGTGGCCGTCTGCGTGTCCATTTTGCGAAATTGGCGCACTCTGTGGTGAACCGACACCGTCGTAATCCGCAAAGCTGTGGTTCGTCGAAGACTATACAGAAGAGTTATTAGCATGTGCATGTCTACGACACTCTAGCACCTTCTCGACTCAAGGTAGTACGCGTATCCTACGAAGTGAAGGAGACTATAACCGGCACAAACTCACCTCATTGTGATTATTCGAAGTATGATTCCATTCCGTATATTCATCCTGTGGACCGCTTGAGTGGTTAAAGGACGCAGGTCCCGAGGCCGCCGAGAGAGCCGCCATTCCAGTCAGCCTAGGCCACGGGTAACGGCGTGCCCTTTGAACCTATCCTGCTTGCTATCAAAACCAGGATATGTAAGGTGAATATGAATGAAATAGTAGATCTGGGTCGTGGGGGGAAAAAACGTCGCTGGGTTCGTTCAGACAGAACGAGAGTGACAATAGACTTCGGTTTTAGAACAAGGAAAGAGGCAGGCGGCTGCGAGATCGTGTAAAATAGTCGATTAAATAATGAAGAAGTTGCCAACCAGTGCGGTGATGGTTGATTCGATATGTATACGAAGGGATGCGAACGAGGGACTGGAGAGGCGCACGGCTGGAGGTCGACGAGGAAGTTGAGAAGAAAGCTAAGAAGGGATTGTAGAGCTAGAGCTAGAACTCTTTGATTATGCTCGTATAATATCACCAGTGACTACTAGCGCGAGCAGACGTGCAGAGTATTAATACGCGATGGCCCGTGAACCGGTGAGAATGGCAATACTGATCATCATATCAGTCTAGCATACAAGCCGGCTCTTTTATACCGTAAGTCAGTCGCGTGTCTTCGCGTTGCCCCTAAACCGAGACTAGATTCGAGGGCAGCAGCAGATGGCGATGTTCGGTAGCTCACCACGCTGGCAAAAGGGAGTCTATACTTTTGCTATACAGAGAAGATGCCCATGGAACAAGAACAGGAACAGAAAACAGAAACAGAAATGAGCACCCAGCCAAGTTGCACATGGGCTGAGGAGAACTGCAAGAGAAGGAGAGGCAAGACACCAGACGGACGATGGAGAGAAGTCATTTGCTGGGGAAAGGAGGGAGGGCGAATGAAAAGAAGCAATTCTTGGCCTAGTCAGGGATTCAGAGATGAAAGCGGACTAGCTAACTCAATTGGCCTACAGGGCAGATATACTAGGTAGGTACCTTAGGTAGTGTAGGGAGCAGATAGTGGATAGGGTGACCTACACTACATACAGTAGCGTATAGGTTAGGTATCTAGTGTACTATGTAGGTGGTGTAGGTACCGCAGTGTAGCTTGTGCAGCGGTGCAGCAGTGGGTGGTGGAGTTGAGAAGAGTGGGGTTTGACAGCAAGCCCGGTGGTCCAATCAAACTAATCAAGATGCAGCAAGTTCGGCCCACTTGGACCCAAGTATATCATTATTTATTATCTCATAATTGGACCGTGGCCTTGGACAGGCTTGGACGGGCTTGGATAGGTCTCTCCGGTTGGTAGGTAGCTCGTGACTGCGATGCATCTCCTACGAATTGCGGTTTACGGGTAGGTATCTATCATTTCAGTTGTGAGCTACCCAAGTATAGTGATGCGATAGTGTCGGAGCTCCATTGGGGGTTTATCGATCATTTCCATGTGACCCGCAAACGGACTCGGTGCTCTCGGTGCTTGTACACATGTGCAACCAACCAACCCCGAGTCGGTACATGTAATATATGTACGCTACCTCTCTAGAGGATAGGGTACGATGTAGCCCATCTAGCCCATCATACCCAAGGTTGGAGGTAGCTAGGTGTATGAATTGAATACTACCTCATAGTATGTCTACATATAGGTATCAGTATCATAGCATAACATTAGACATTTCGGTACCCTCAGCATCCAGGCCGACAGCATTGAATGCAGGGTCCCGCTGGCCTGACTGCAACCACCTACACGCCTAGGCACCTAGACGTAGGCTAGACAGTATTCGGACTTAGTCCTTAACTCTTCCAATTATTGACAGGGACTAAATAACGGTATTTTCCTACCTAGTGTATGTATGTAGGAACTATACTCACTACACTACACTACGAATTAGAATTGTTGCCCCTTCTCAATTCTATCCCCGGTAATTTTTATTTTATTTCTTTATTTTTTTTAAACTTATATAGGAAAATGCGTGCATTAACATTAAAATGGCTGTGATGCCAACTAGCACAACCCCCGCACGGCGTTATGCAATCATGAAACAGTTCTAGACCAAAAAGACCGGCGGCGTTTGGGCGCCAACGTATACCTAATTGGTGAGGCTGACGAGCAACGTTCTTCCAACATACATTAGTTGCGACACGATGGTGTATTCGTGTCTCTATTGGTTCCACATGGCGGTCCGAGCAACTCGAATCATGTTAGATAAGGCGTGAGCGTCTGAGTCCATGTGATTTGGCGGTACTATTTTATTGCCGTTCCCATCGACAGGGTTGGGTTTTCGTCTAAATAGTAACAGCTTAGATATCCGCGTTGTCTTATTTTCAGGTGCTACGAGGTCGCAGCTCGATATGGTTGTCATCCATGAGCAAAGGAAAGGGATAGGAAACGGAACAGAAAGAGAAGGGGAAATAAAATTATATATGCTTGTAAGTGTATGAGTCCATCTTAATCGCAAGGATAAATGAGAGAACCAGAAATTCTAAAATACGAAACTACGTCATCCGATATCAACCGTGTGCTACTTCACCATGGCGAAAACATTATCGATCCATCATTCTATTTTTCATCCTAAAAAACAACACCCAAGTAAATGAATTACCTTAAGCTACCAACTAGCACTGCTGCCTTTCCTAACCCATATCTCGCTCAAGATTGCCTCCACTACCTCCAGGCAACAGTGCTTTGTTTAGCTGTAGCTCCTTCGAATTACATATATATACAACATCATATCGGCAAATTTATAATAATTGACATACATGCTTACGTGTATGGTTTTACATCAACCTAACAGAAGCTCCCATGTAGACCACGGCAAATCATGGCCAGCCCAAATGCACCTTTACCCGCCCGGCGCGTACGAAGAACGCGCTTCGTCTGTATCTCCGACACCCATAATCACACCGTGAAGCTTCCCAAGGGCGACGTGCTAATCCACTGTGGCGACCTTACGAACCAAGGGAGTTTTAGCGAGCTCTCAAAGCAGGTCCAATGGCTCGAGAAGGCCGATTTCGAGTGCAAGATTGTAGTAGCAGGTAACCACGACTTGACACTAGACACAGCCTTCTACAACACCTACGGGATTTACAGACATAACCAGATACCCCAAGTGCCAGAGGACTGTCAGGCCCTATTCACAGGGTCTAAAAGCCTCACTTATCTGCTTCACGAGAGCCGCACTATCAAGCTGAGTTCGCCCTCGGGGCCGCGAACTATGTTCTCTGTCTTTGGGTCACCCTACAGCCCTGCCTGGGGTGGCGAATGGGCATTCCAGTATCCACGGCATGACGACAATATGGCGGCTAAAGCACTCTGGGAGGGGATACCCCTTGATACAGATATCTTAATCACCCACGGACCAGCACATACGCACTGCGATGAGTCCCGCAGCCGCGAAGCCGCGGGGTGTGAGATTCTTCGCCAGGAACTTTGGCGAGTGCGGCCGCGTCTCGCGCTATGCGGGCACATTCATGAGGCCCGGGGAGCCGAGCGGGTGCGTTGGGACCTCGAGAGCAAGAACGCGCGATATGCGGAGCTTGGGCGAACGTGTTGGCAAGATCCCAACCCAGAGAGCGAGAAAAACGCACTTATAGACCTCACCACAAAAGGCGGTGTACCGCTAGATAACGACGGAAGCCCCTGTTTGTCCAGCGACAAGTCCCGTAAGGGCTGGTATGATAAACACAGTGGGGGTTTCGGAGTGCCCAGGTTCGGTAAGGGAAAGGACAGGAGCGTCGCCTACCCGGGCGTTGGCACCTTTGGTCTCGGTGAGGATCCGGACTCAGCGCGGAGCGACGGGAGGGCGCTGTCCGGACGACTTGGGCGCAGGGAAACCTGTGTTGTGAACTGCGCCATCCAGCATTCCAGCTATCCGCACTCTCATTCGGGCTCCCGAAAGCTGAACAAGCCTATCGTCGTGGACCTAGAGCTCCCGGTGTGGGAGGACGAAGAACTATGTGCTAGCACGTAGCGAGGATGCGATTGCAGCTTACTTGAGTAGAGCTCTCATCCGATCGCCTAGTTAAAAGGGGGAAGTAGCATGGGCGGGGTTCTAGGCACGGAGTGTAAGACACGCCTTCAGCCTGCCGATGACCTAGCTTGACATGGCGAATCAGATACGGCGATATCTCAAGATATGGAAGCCACCGAGCGGGGTAAATTTTCCGATGAGGCTCTTCATGACAGCCGGGCGAATAGTCTGAGAGCAAGCTACCCTTCGCCACATCGTCCCGGGCACCGCATTGAATGTGAATATCGGCTTGTTTCATGGTTTCATCCTAGCATGAAACGATAACAACGGCCAAGAAGCCTCAATATACTTAAGCTTTTGGCTGAGCGGAAGTAGCAGTACTCGAACAGATGTATATGCTCGCATGTATTACGGGTCGGGGTTAAGGGAGTGTAGCATTCGTTGTCGTCTCCTCGGCACCGTCGTTAGATTGCTTGATTGGCTGGGTTAGCTGATTCCATTGATGCTCAAAACCTCACCTAAACTGAGAGTTTATCCCATGCCTATAAGATATGTGTTAGCCGTATTAGTCCCTTGGGCGTAGACAGGGGGCCTACCTGGTTTTTCTCTCTGCATTAGTGTAGGTTGTTTATTCAAATGTTATGATATCCCTATCTTGTTACTCATCTGTTTCTTTACCCTTATGTCTAGAGTACCTTTGATAAAGGGGATTTTTTACAAGTAAAACCTATACCTAGGTACCGTAATGTAACTAGAGAATATTCCTAGACTGGTCACCTAATATTTAACGTATACAAGTAGACCCCTGCGGTTGTATTGATATGCTGCAAAATGGCATCGAGAGCAGCCGGGAGGTTAGAGGTATTGGATTTTGCTGTGACTAGCAACGGTGAGAGATAGTATATCCTACACACTAGACAGAGTCTTCCAGACACCGAGGAGTATCCAAGACTAGACGAGCAACAAGTATATTGGTTAAAATGGAATCACTCTATAATTCGGTGCTGACTACACCTATTAGCAGACCCATGGTCATAACGTAACAACCGCACTCATTCACCATCCTTCTTCTTCGGCCACCAGGTCCTATATGGTTTGTGGTGAGCGAGTCTAATCAAGAGACTAAGTCTCACAAAATTGAAGAAGGAAAGCCCCCGTGTAGGCACACTCTACGCAGCTATGTATGAGCACCCAGGCTGTGGATCAGGGCAGAATATGCCTGGCCCATAGTAGCGTGTTATACTATGCTTAGTTTTCCCGTCAGCTTTTCCCCAACGGTACAATGATGTGAGGCCTGAGATAGTTAGTTTACCATAAAGTCCTACTCGACCCCCGCTAGAAGCTCGTCCCCACGGTGGTTAATTCTGGAGCTCGTGCAACACACGGGATCGTAGCGAACTACGTGTACCGTAAGCTTGTAGTTTGCTACGATTACGAGTCCATTTGGTACTGGGGATTCTACGATTGGTTGAGTCGCGGCGTTTTCAGTTATTCATGGGGAAGCCGTGTGACGTTCGTTGTATATAATTCGCTGTGGCGCCACCGTTAGCCGCCACCCCTTATACAGCAAACAATTTTGTGGCATCACCTTTCTATAAAAAGGGAGTGTGTAATGCTAGAACGAGCCACCAGTTGAGGAATTTAGTAGTTCTTGTGTAATGGTACTTATTCGTTACAAACGTATACTTTGACTGTTACGATCCAGGGTAATGGGATCCTGCTAACTTACGTCACTGCGGTTGTTTCACTTGCTTGATTGGCATCACAGAGAGGAAGCTCATCTATTTCTACAGGTAGAGCATACGGTAGACACCTAGGGAGCAGCCATTTGAACACCACCGTTATTCATGGCCACCTTAGCAGGGCGTTCGATCTCACTAGGGGGCGTCTAAATGCGGCGGCTTATTTATATGCTACTTCAGCGTGGCTTGGACGACTATTCCCACACTTGCGTGAGACTAGTACCTGAATACTATGATGACATAGAAGATAGAAAAGAGGACAAATTGCCTTGTCCAAATATCCGATACAAAAAAATGGATATAATCCGCTGTAAATAATTAATAGAGTCAATTGACCAAGTTTATGATGTCAGCGATCATCTAAGGTTTTGCTATCGTCGGTTTGCTATGTGCACTATGTAGCAGTACCCCGCGACATCACGCACGTGCGACCAATAGCCGCGAGCGACCCGCCGATCTTTTTTTCATGGCGTCTGATTACTAGGCGGTGTTTGAGTCGGGTCGGCTGTTGGTATACCTACAAATATAAATTAAATATGGCCATAGTGAATTTATGGGCATATACGTAAGCTGAGGGGCGATGCAAGAGGTTGATTTCTGGGGCGCTGTTTGGGGGTCAGATTTGCGGAATTGTGTCCTTCACGATCGACTATCACAGTTGCACGTCGTGTCCCGGGCTGCATAAACGTCGGCTCCGGCTGAGTAGAGCTGTGCGACGCTTATACCATACTTACCTTTCTCAGGCTCTGACTGCATTACTGCATTACTTCATTCTGATTTCGTGTAGAGCGCCCTATTGACCATGATGTTCTAAGATTTGCTCTCTCTTGCCCGTAACTCTTTCTAAGCGGCTAGAGGTGCTCTGTATCTCATACGAGTAGACGGAACGTTATCCCATGGATCGGAGTGCGCGAAGCTTATGCTGCTCTATGCTGCTCCTCGTATATCCACGGTTCGAAGAAAGCCTCCAACTACACTTGATGGGGCGCTTCCATGTGATTCAATACTACGATTCAATACCACGAGATATTCATGCTTGATACTACTTGGGTTGAAGGCGGTAGACTCCGCTTGCATGATGGACGCAGAGGAAATAAAAGCCGAGGGTTGGAGAAGGAAATGGCGGGAAACCCTTACTGCTTGAGACATGACATGTAGGGCTGATGGCCTTCTGATAGATCTTATGATTCGGGAAACGGTCGTTCTCGGTGCGGTAAATCGGACGCACGCCGGGCAGAAGACGTCGTTCAGGTGAGCAGAGAAGATGTGGATGGTGGTCAGATGGGGTGACATACTGCGCATACTATGTAGTAGGATATAGCGCTTGTGCCTTGGCCAATGATGGAATCCGTAAGGGGTTCCGAACAGTTATTCGCCAGAATCAAGGCACAAGAGTGAGCGTCGAATGTACGGTACTTAATACCTATCACCTACATATGAAATTTCTCTAGCGGGTTAGCTCATGCGAGTGATTGGATAGGCGGGTAGACTCCGGTAGATCTGGGTAGATCCGGATAGGCTGTCCTCTTCCCAGTATGGGGCATGTTTACTAAAGAGGGGGGATAACTGCTGTGTACAGGGTCAACCTAGCCTGGTGAGGTGAGCTGCGCTAGAACCAAGAAGACGACAGCGAAGGCTTACTGGTTGACTGATTGGTCGGTCGGTTAGTTGGTAGGTTGCATCGCCACTGTCGCAAGATAAATACCGGTAGAGCAAATAGTAGATAGGTACGGTTACTGGTACGGTCAGCTCCCTCACCGCCATGCAACGAGGTGTGTACCACTAGGTCGTGTTCTGGTCGTGGTAGCAAGATGGCATAGATAGCCTGCAAGATCCTTACATGTCGATAGAAAGGCTCAAATAGGCACCCTTCCGTCTCAGGCACACATTCTGTCTGTCTTCTGCGAATGGCCGCTGATTATCTTGGTGCCACGGCACAAGCATGGTCCTTGCTACAGTAGCATTGGTAGGGTGGTTTGATGCCATCTCAAATAGTGTCCGAAGCTATATCCCTTGCTACTTAAGTTTGTACGAGTAGGTGTAAGAGGATGAGGCACGTGATGTGTAAATTCGAAGCGTACTACAAGCAGCACTACAAGGAGGGGGCTTGAAATCTGAATAAGCCGTTTCGGAGGTCATGACTTAGCGAGATATTCACTTATCAAAAGCACACGGGGTCATCTTCACATCTCAAGATTTCACTAGGGAATAAGTCGAGATAAAAATAGTCTAGTAGGTAGCGTCGGATGTGATCGACAGATTGGAATTAGTTCAAGATGTCAAAGGTCAATTGAGTTTCTGAAATATGGTTCGTCTGTTGACTCCAAAGTTGTCGACTTGTCGTTAATCCGAATGACCAACAAAAGAGAGACACAAAGCCCCGCCCCCACCAACCTACCCATCTTATTAGGAAAGCCGCTTCTGACCGCGGAGGTTCATTCGGGTAATATGTATGCTGTACTTGTCTATTTTGTCCTGAACACTGTCGTGGACACTGTCGTGGAGACGGGAATCGGAGAAGATGCACACCATTCTGGCACGAGGGAGAACTACATATAGAAGATCGAGCGGAGTATAGACTGTTAAATAATCTCGTCTCATGACTATAATCGTCGTCAATGAACTCACCGTGATGTCTATCTCTGTCCAATGCCTTTAAGAGTGCCGGCATAGTAACCGGGAGATGCTTGGGATGTTCACAGATCAACTGGCAATCAGACAGGCGCTCGAGTAATCGTGGAACGGTGGCATAACCGCGATTCGCTCCCGCTCGTAGATGTCCTGCATTATCCCTGAACTCACACGTTGGCCACTGATATTGGCCTAGTGAGCCTGAATTCATGTGGAATAGTGGATGCGCATCCTCCTCCATCCACCACTCGTATCTGAATTCTGATCCGGCCAGCAGCGGTGTTGTGCGCTATTCACATTTGCAGCCTATAAGGGCTAGATATTAATGCATGCATGCATCATCTATATGGATAGGGGTCTTCCGATGCGCATTCTAGATACCGTAGCTAGACGATAATTTATCCCTACACTACTAGTGAAGAGCTTAGGATACACAATTGTTCTACCAAATGGCCATTTCGACGGTTCAACCGCCAAATTGAATAAACTTGGTCGTTGTCTGTGTTCGTTCATGTGAAGAACAGAGTTGTTTGTGCTCTAGTTAGTCGATTACACTAAGAGTAAGAGGAACATGCCCTAAATGGGTCAATGGGTCAATGAAACAAAAGACGACGCTTGGCTGCGTAGCTTGCAATTTGGCACCGTTAACACAGATCGGGTTACCCACTCGCTTGACACCCATTGGTTTCAACCTTGTCCTAAACGATAGATCCCCTTTAGCTTCTTTTCTTCCCCTCCTTTTCGTTTACTAGTAGACACGCTGACCTAACCCATTGCGTTCGAGTGAGCGTCCACACCACCCATACCATGCCGCATTTCAAAAGCCAGATGCTGAGGCCTCGTGCGATCGTTATCATGCAAGCCTAGTCTAGAAAGGAGATTGAGAAGCAGAACCCGATGTCTGTAGGGACCACGAGGGGGGAATGTGGTCGGATTGTCTTTGCACGATTTTCTTGGTGACGATTGATGCTTACCACTAAGCCATATGTGTCTATGTGTGTGTGTGTGTGTGTGTGTGTGTGTGTGTGTGTCTGTACCTGCTTCTCATGCCGGGTTGAGTGGCTCACTCCGTTTCGCCCGACCGTTCAGAGTCGGCCTTGCACCTGGATGCAACCACAACTGGCTGTCTGTAGAGAGGGCTTATAATGCTGATGCGTCGAAGACTTCGATCCGAATATCGTTGGCTGAGGGGGTTATGCAGGTCGGTCAGTCTGGTATGCCTACCAACAGGGTGATTAGGGATCTGTCACTCCAATAATTGAAGTCTACTATAGATGCGGGTAGAAGCACTGTCAAGGTTTGTATGCATCCTATGAGACTACGCTGTGGAGATCAGCTGCTGCAGGAGAAGTTCGAAATAGGAAAGAGGCATACTCTCCGCGCAACAATGTCCAGTAGAAGTCGTCAAACCACAACACCAATTCGTCATGAAGGTGCCACGATGCTGTTCATCACGAATGGACACACGTACATAATACGCCACTACTAGATGCCTTATTCAATCAGTGCAGATGATCGTAATCCTAGGGCTTTGGTGTGAAGGTCTCTATGAACGACGAGCCTCATGGTCCAGAAGGTAGTGTAGAACAATGTCGTCCTACTGCTACTACAAAAACCAAAGCATTGGAGCTGGGTGCCCGACATAGTCCGGTCTGCTGTCGTCAATCCATTGTTGAATGGAAGCTATAGGCAGTAGAGATATGATGGCACCCTCCTATAAGGGCCAATATCTACCTGTGTAATCGTTTTTATCAAATGATTATATAGCTCTTCTGTCGGACGGGCACAGATTACCTCGCAGATATTTTCTGCAGGTGTCGGCACTGGATACCAGATTTATTTTTCAACCTTCCCGTCTTCTTTGTTCGTTGAGGTTCTGACTTAGCGATGCGTGTAACGGTCGAGGAATTGAGTGACATGTATGTTTTCATTCATCTCACAGGATTCGTTCGAATTGTCAGATTTGGAAAATACCTCACTGCTTCTGCCGTGCTACAGAGCGTAATTCATCAACTAACACTAACCAACTCTCCGTTCGGCAGCGTCACGACCTGTTCAATGTGGGCTGCTCCCTTCATTGATGTTGCTATTGGTACCATGGCCGTGCTAGGGTCTTGATATGTGATGTGCATTGTTGTTGGTCTACCTACCTAACTTAGTGTGCATACTTCAAAGCCTACCGTATAAGTTACTATAATAGTACACTATACCTCCTATCTCTTTTTCTGACAATGGCTGTTGGGTCAACCGACACACGGTGAGTGAATTGTTTTCTTTCTTTGACTGGCCAACGACTTAGATCATTAGTAGTGTAAAGGCTGAGATGGGTTTCTTGCAACGTCTCAAACCCTCAGCTTCACCGCTGGTTCATCAAGCTGCCTCACTTGCACACATCCACCTGCTTCCACCTTTGCTCCGTTAAGACCAAGCGGCGGGTACGCACTCCACAACAACATCTCTCGTTTCTACGGAGATGTTCGACCGACTTTTCATATTCCATCGTATCTGGCCAGAGACATCCAATTATCTAGAATTCAGTTTCAAATTGTCCATCAACTAGCTACAACTACCTGACTAGCTTCTAGGGAGCCCATTTCGCCATTTCTCCGTGATGACCTAGATCATGCATTGCCTGCGCTTGATTACCAAGTCGCAAATCGCCACACCTCGCCCTTGTACTTGATACCCACAGCTCCAAGTACTACCTATTCGCCCCAGCCGACCTGGGCTACACGGCCATTGATTGGCTTGTTGAGGACTAGGCCTCCAGCGTTCCTCGTAACGCAGCCATATAGTACACATCAACTCGCCTCTTTCGCTCGAGGCACCTGTTTTAATGCCGAGAACTGATATCCTATTACTTCTTGACTCGATAACGCTTGTCTGGGTGCTGGTCCGGGCTCGTGGTTGTCCCTCGTGGGATTTGCTTGTCGAATAGGTAGGATCGACAATTTAACTGCCGGGCTAAGAATCCGGGGAACATTCTTTCTCTTTCGGTGCCCGTCACTTCTGCCCGTCACTCGCCCGTATGTCTTACTCATCTGCTACCCTCCGCCCACCTTGAGTCGTCTATACCGAGAGACAAGGCGCTTTTCGCGCGCGAAGAGTCACTAACATTGAGAAATCCTGAGCAATACTGAGCACGTTTTATTATTCAACTCCTATACTCTCTACTTGGTTGTTATTCCGTAGTAGGACGAATTTTCTTTTCGCCTCGACAATTGTCGTGGTATTACATGAGAATCGTACTCTGATTTGATAATTCATCCCATAGGATCTGGGTGTGTCTCTGGCATTTCCGACGCCCTGCACCTATGTAATACCAATGCTACGACTCCGTATTGAATTATAACACACGACGGGATAGCCGTAACATTATGGCCTCGTTAATGAGAATACGAATGACTGTTTGGGGGGGTCCAAATCCGCAGTTAGATCCTCCGCTTATACCGCGCTTAGTTACGTAGTAGTCATCATCATTCACTATTCATCGCCGGCCATCCCTACTATTATTATTTTGGGCTGGCCTGGGATTGAACTGAAATTGTTGGACAATATCCACGTCATGTGCACTGCCCGAGTTGACGAGTACGGGCCCTTAGCTTTCCGCTTCCCCCCATACAGAACCCATAATCCCACATATACGCAGTAAACAGGTCTAGTCTGGCAACAGTTCAGCACCAAGTCCCGTACTGCCTGAATTCGGGTTACCTAGTTATCCTACCCTTACATACGTGGTTGCACGTTGCTGTCACTTTGTAGTCATAACAAGTATTGCCAAGTGCCATCACCATTTCTTTCGATTACTTCTATCAACTCACAGGCGAACTGAGCCATGGGTACCTGTGACTCGCGGCGAGTCGTCGTATCAAGCGAGGTCACTCGACCCCCTTGTCTTAGCTACCTACCTAGTAGTCTAGGCGGTTCCGTAGCAGCAGTAGCAAGTCCGTCTCTCCGTGCCTAGGTGTTTGGTAGGTAGCCGCGGCGCCTTTAGCGGACCCGGTGGTCGAGCGAGGCAAATTCCTACTTGGTACACACTACAGTACACTAACCTAGGTACCTGTAACGACACTCCAAGCGATTAGAAGCGCTAACGAATAATGGGCTGCTGTTGTCGAGAGAGGCGATTTTGGAGATCTCCATTGAATGTGCCAGAACAAGCAGGGACCCGTCTTATTAGGTACCTCTAGAGAGGTAGTGTAGGTAGGTACACGCGGCAAGGTACCTCAGCGGGTACATACGTACAGATGTACCTCCATCCGTCCGCTATACCTACATTTGGCATAAACCACTGGCAGAACGACTATTAACGTCCATCAACCATCCATTCACATGCACTACCTAACTACGTACCTTGCTAGGGACCCGGTTAGCGTGTGGCACCAACAGTGGCCAGTTCCGGTCACTGGCGATGTAGGTACCTTGGGTATCACACTAGGGCAGGACCGCATCGCACCGTACCTAGCGCACCACCCGCCCACTCCCTCTATCTATAGTGTCGTGTGTGTATACTTAGGTAGGTCGTAGAGTACCTACTAGCTCCCTAGGTACCTCATGTTACTACTACTAGGCACGCTACCGGGTACACTACCTTACCTACCTAGGTATATGTAGTCAGTCTACGGTCTAGTAGGTACTTGGTGCAGAGTATCGAGTCGGCCTTAACCCATTTAGGTATATAGGTAGAGGTACAAGGACAGGTACCTGCACTATACCAGCATCTAATGCACGAATAGGTAGCACAGCAGCAGCACAACAGCGGTACACTGCGAGCAGTAGCAGGTACTCCGAGAAAACCCCCCATCCTCCAGTCGTCTCTCTCCCCATCACCCCCCATCCCGCCTCAAACTCATCTTGCAAGCAATCCCCAAACAAATACTGCATGTCCCCCCCCTCCTTCTTTCGAATTCCTCCTTCTCTAGTCCTTGCTGGCTGCCCAACCCCTTCTTCTTGTTCCTATTTTGTGACCTCATCACTAGACATTGTCCATTCCTTCGTATCGAACTGTCTGTCCGAAACCGAGTTATCCACCCTCCAAGTAATACCTTTGCCATCACTACTTGACCATCGATCAACCTATCGGTCACTTGCCTTGCGCTAAAACAAGCTTGATCGCGGCCGTTGACTTTCCAACTAGTGCTTCTGCCCTGGGACCCTGGGACTCTCGTGTCTATCGTCCTGTCTTTTTCTCAAAGGCCACTTCTTCACTGAATCTGGCTTTAAATTATCTTCTTAACGCCTGTCATCTGGCAGACTGTGTACCACGTTTTTTTAACTATTCCTTCACGTCGGCTCGTTTCTCGTGACGTGCTTCAAACGCCAGCCGCTTGATCACCATCCGCGCCTCTTTTATGCTTTATTCATCTTCGCTTTCGTAACAATTAAACAAGGTTACTAGAGCGGAAACTTCAGTAACTGGAGCCCTCGCTGGACGATCGCACCTCTAATCACCATGACTGTTCTTCCTCCCGATCCGTACAAAGTTCTCGGAGTCTCCAGAGATGCTCAGATACCAGAAATCCGTTCCGCCCATCGCAAGCTTGTTCTCAAATGCCATCCGGACAAGATCCAAGATCCAGCCTTGAAAGAGGCGAAACAGACCGAGTTTCAGCAAGTCCAGCAGGCTTATGAGCTACTCAGTAACGAAGTTGAACGTGAGAAATATGATCGTAGAGCTGAGGTTTACGAGCATGCAAGAGAACGGGACCGAGAAAGGGCTAAGACGTCCGCCGCAAGGGCAACATCTTCGACCCCTAAACGAGAATCCCCCCTTTTCTATCATGTCAATGTCAAAGACGCTTCCCCACGGGCTAATACATTCGCCACATCGAGCCCATACGGAAGAACACCGCCACGGTCCTGGGAAGACACAAGTTCGGGAGCACGAATGTTCGAAGAAGCCAAACGTCAAGCTAGGAAAACTGCAAGCTATGAGAAAGAAAAACCTTCCAAACGAGATGAAGAGCGCCGTAGGCGTGAAGCAGATAAGGAGTGGGCCCGTGAAAAGGAGAAGGCGAACGAAAGAGAGGCGAGAGACGCGCGAAAGGCTAGAGAGCGTAAAGAAGAGAAGGAACGGAGTACACGAGATCGTGAAGAGCGAGAAAAGGAGAAGCGCAAGGAGGAGAAGAAAAAGTCACATAGTGACAGAGAGAGAGAGCGCGAGAAGGAACGAAAGAGTGCTACCGCTGAAAAACTCCGTTCAAGACAACCGATAATTGAGGAAACATCAGATTCCATGGATTCATCGGATGAGGATGATGTTATTTACGAGCCACCACCACCCAAGACTGACAGGAAGAAGTCTAGCAGTGGCCGCAAGCCGGAAGAAATAGATCCTCCCTCGACGTCGGAGCGCACCAGGAAACTCTCTGGTAACATGGAAACTGCAATTCGCTATCTTCACCGGTCGGGTGGCAAACCGCCATCTTTCATACGAGCACAGACATACACTGAAGGGTCGTCCACGTCGTATAACCCCATGGTCCCGACACCCCCGCCAGCGACAAACGCACCTTTCGCGCCTCCTCCACCGGTAGAGGAGCCGGAAGAAATGTCAGAGGATGACATGGCTAGAAGATCAGCGGCGCGACCGTCTCGCCGCATGTCGCACGATACACCAAGGTCATCCAGAGAGAAGGCGTCCTTGCACAAGAAATCAAGCTCTTCTAGAGACCACCAACCTATCATTGTGGAGGTTGGCTCGCCCCCAAGTCGAGCTGCGCCTCCACTCTCTCGTGCGCATACGGACAGCTACGCCCGCCCTATCCCTGTGCCGGGGATGAGCCGTGCAGACACATGGTATTCATCAACGGACCGTGAGCGTGAGCGCCACGAGCGAAGTCGATCGCGTCCTACGCCCGGATACACCGACTCCGACGAGTCCGAAGACGACCGAGATCGTCGTCATCGACGGAGTCGACGAACCCAATCCCCTGAGCCCATATCAGCACACGCCGTTCGATATTCTGTAGATACCAATGGCACAAAGAGTATTCCGATACGCCAGAAACAATATCATGAGCAACCGCCACGTGGTTCTTACAAGACAAAGGGAGGAGGTTACGCTGTGCCAAACTCTTCGGCACGTCTGCATCGAGGGCACACAGTAGCATACCACTACGAGGAGGAACGGCCTCAACAACACTTCTCTGGAGTCAAATATTCAGCGCAATTCGGCGAGCAAGATATTCGTTATAGCGACCTTCCCTACAAGGGATCCTACCGACCAGATGTTTTCGCTTAGAGCGAACACTCAGTTGCCTCTTATTTTTATCATCTAATACCTGGCGTTTTTGGGTTGGTTTCTGTCTTGGTTTAGGAAGATTTGAATTCGGCGTTCTGGGCATCTTAGCTTGCTTGACATCATTTGCACATACAGAATTCGTTGAAATGCAGTAACGATTTGACGACTTCCTCGTTGGAGCTTGACACAGCACAAAGTGGTTGACAATACGGGACATTGCTTGCCTCATAGGATCAACAGGGAAGAGCTCGATGGATGGAGGTTTGCCTTAGAATTATTAATTTTACTTCCTGGGCCATACCACTAATGCCACAATTCACGACCAGCTCTCATTTCCCCGACATTTGGACTACGACAGTTTTCTACGATATTTATGAGAAATCATAATGATCATCCTCAGTTTTCCCAGTGTATCTCGGTTCTATTTTTGTTATCTTTTTTTTATTTTATCTCCAACGTTGCATGCAATGCACGCTATACGACATTATACAATAACATTTGCATCTATAGCGAGGACGAGGCCTTTTACTACGTAACGGCTCGCTAGGGGCGCAACAAATGGCAGGATATTTAGTGGGCATGGTTGAACCAGTTTCTTGAGACGTTATCTTGAGGAACCGTCTCTTTCGAACACTGGGGCGGGGGATGGCATTCAGCCTTTATCAACAGAGGGGAGAAAGGAAAGAGGGAGAGCTTCTCTCAACTCCGTTACACTCGTTTTGATGCCACAAGCCAAAGGGGGACGGGCAGGCTATGAAACAACAACTCTGATGGCTACCAGTTATCTCTATCTGGAAAGCCTCACTCCATAACTGGAGTTTTGACATGACGTACATAACGCACATTACATACATAGCGCAGTTGCTTTCTTCGTTGCGTGGCACGGGCTGTTTTTCTTCTCCCCGCCCCTTCTAAGGACGCCAAGTGTCTCTGTTATGAATGAATGGAAGCCATGAACCAAGCATTATCATTATTACTGCTCTTGTTATCATCTCTCATCCCAGTGTTTAATTTATGCTATATTAGATTGTTTAGATCATGTGATGCTATGGGTTATGCGATAGGTCTAATCACATGAGCATGCATGGTGTGATGTGTGGCTACTGAACGGGAGATGCTGGATAGATAGAGTAGTAGGTGAATCTATCCGCCTTCGGGCTTCCGCAATTAGCATGGCGGCCGGAAGTCCGGTTCGAAATGATAAGGCGAACAAACGAACGTAACACGAGTCACTTACATTCCTCACCGTGTCGTGGGTCTATAGCGTCTGGCTGGTCATGTGCCCAGGGAAACAAAACACTCGATTGTTGGCTTATTGACACTGGGGAACGTGTTCGTCGGTCAGTCACCTTTACGGATAGTGTTTGCGTTGTGCTGTATAGTGAAATCGTGGATACGAGGTTAATGAGCCTAGGTCATGTATCGCTGAGCACTGTATTTTTATGCGGGAGTCTAGAGTTCTATCCATTAGAGGTTGTATCGACAGTTGTTCAAATATTGTCTTATTTCGTTACTACCTCATTTGCGCGGCTGGATAGCTAAGTAGGTCCAAGGAAAGATCTCCACGGCCATCACCAGGATAAACATGTCAAATATACGAATTAGACGTACTTCGCAAAATACGAATGAATACCTGGATATCTATTTTATTATCTTGGGTCTAGATGAGCAACACGTTGACTAGATACGAGGGGTTTGGGGACAGTTCGTTGCATAAATGATATCTTCATGCGATGATAATTACATAAGACAAACTGGGAAGCTTGAGATAGAGCATGGCCGGTATGAATGCCGAAATATACAGCTCAGGTTGTCCAGTCTTGCTGATGTCCCGTTCCTAAGTGGTGGCTTTTTTTCTTACCTTGTACCCGGACGTCGTCAGCTTTTTGGATTGATCTATATCTACTGTGTCCAAATCGAGGGGACGGTTCTTGGCAATTTATATAAGAACGTAAAGGGAGCAGATCTATTGTTTTTTTCCCCAAGTTAGTTCGACTGACACGTCACATGCAATGGAAGGGGGGCCGGGAATGAAAAGTGATGCATCAATGAATAACTATAATCAGACTTACGAGACTTAGGCCTAGGATCATGCTGATCCAGAAGAGCACATTATTGGCCGTCTTGTGGGTGCGGACCCAGCGCGTGTGCTGTAACATCACGATAGGAAGTTGCAGCATCTGGCAGACGAAGCCGTAGCCGCGCAGCTTCTTCGTGATACAGGCCATGACAATCTCGTGACCGATGGCGGAGACGAGGAATGTGACGAATGTCGCATTACTGCGGCCGATACTGGGTTTCGAGGTCGCGTACACGTGGCGGCGCAGGAACGAGTACACGGGCACGTTCCACTCGCGGCTGAACTCCATCCAATCCGAGCAGTTCCACCAGTCGCTGTAGAAATGGCGGTCCGCGAAGCGCGTGATCTCGGCAAAGGCGCCCAGAACATACTCGAATATCACGAGGAACACAAGCAGCAAGGTCAGCATGAAGGGGAACAGAAGCCACGAAATCGATTCTAAGAGGATCAACAGCTTCTCCGTCGCCGACGCCGTGTCACTGAGCCGCGCTTCCGAGTCCTGCAGAACAGGCAGGATGAACTCTTCCGAGATCACCGTCAACAAGAAGATACAACCGAAGGTCGCGATGATCTTGGCCACGAGATTCGTCCAATTGATGGATTTAGTGCGTGGGTATTCCAATTCGTAGCACAGTGTGGGACATAGAAGATAATCGAAGTAATTCCCCCAAGATAGGTTACGAGGATATGTGACATTCCCTATGGGACTTGTCAACTCACGAGCGAGATCTTCACGCAATTGGGATAGCCCTTCGCCGTCGCTGTCGCCGCTTCCATCTAGATTCATTTCGCCGTGTCTTCGCGTACCCATGGGATTTTCAACCGTGGGGTACGAATAGGCGGGCTCCTTGGAGGCGCTGCCCGGTTGGTCGAGGGCTTGTAGTCTTTTCTCGGTCTCTGAGAGGTGACCATTGTAGAAGGCGTAAGAGTGCATCTTCATGAGCAGCACCATGCTATGTAGCACGAAGAAGACCTGGGCCGTCCATGTCCAGTTAAAAATAAAAGGCACGGCGATCCAAAATACCAACCATACGACTTGGTATATGCTCTGCACAGCCATGCCGCCCTTATTCCAGGTCAACGAACCCCGGCTCTGTCTGAACAGTCTGTGTAGGGGTAGGCTGACGGCTGTGCTCCCAACCATGAACAATTCGGCAATGGCCAAGTGCCACGGCTTGACAGTGAACAGACCCCAGATCTGAACACGCAAGGGATATCCGGTATCCTTGTAGTTGCGCAGCATGGTAGTAATGCCCATAATAGCCAGGCCGACCCAGAAGAGATTGAAGAAGCCATGGAAGTCGCGATAGTCGGAGTTAGGATCGAAATGGGAGACTCGCGAGGCAAATTCGATAGTAGGAAAGAGGCGTTGTCGTTGTTCAGCGCGAACTTGCTTGCGTACACTCGACAAGGCTTTGGTCGAGGCCGGAGCATTTTCGGGTATGGGAGTCGAACGACCACTGCGAGGGAGTCAGAAATGTGTCTCTCTACCGGGCGGTAGCGGCGCGGCGCATATACCTCGTCAGATTCGAGGCCAGCTCGTGCGGAGTGTCGAGCAGACCGTCGATAGAGCTGCTGCTTCGTTGCCTAGCAAGCTCGGCAACTTGCGAATGCTGGGGTTTGCGCGGACGGGGGCGCAAGACATGATCGTGAACACCGCCATTCGTCTCGATGTTTGTCGATGACATGGTCTTGGTTGTAGCGGCGTCGGTGCGCGTTCGCTGTATTGTAAATCGCGCGAGCCCGAGAATCGCCAAATCGCCAGATCGATTATGGAAAATAAACGTGGCGCGAACACCCTGAAACCATTGAAACCTCTAGCAGCTAATAGGAAGGGAACAGCTTCTAGCTAAACACATGAAATATAAAGATAGAAACAGGAAGGGGAATGTATTCAATGGTCGACGTGGAATCCGTCAGGGATAGTATAAGACATATCAAGTTAATGAATGGTTTAAAGGTTGTCGTGATGACGATACTGATGGTTGGTGATGATGATGTGGGGGTGGGAAGAAAGGCCTACAGGAGGTTAGATAGTTGATGGAGGCAGGATTAGACTAGGTAGGAGGTACTTTCTCAACGATGACAAAAACTATTCTAGAAGCCACATCATTTGACTCTATATCAATAGGTATAATTAAGACTTATTTAAGGAGGCAATGCGCAATGCGATCAATTCATTCATGGGTACGAACAGTTGAACAGTGCCGTACTCCGATACCTCACCCCGATACCTCGGCGCATCCTAGCAACTGTCTAGGCTGCCACAATTTGTGCATTGTCGTTCGTCGCAACATCACGGTGTTGACGTCATGTTATCGTTGATGTCGCCCAAATCGGATATTTAGCTCCAAAATAGGTACTCGACCGAGACAATCAGGCCAGGGTTCTCTGTGTTCAATCGCGATTTACCTAGATTGGTATCGTAGAGCTCGTGCTATCTACAGTAGAATTTACTACAATGCACTTTTCCACAGTCTACACACTCACTACTGTAGTATCCAGTGATTAAGTGTGTGTAATAATAGTGAGACCATAGCTGAGATATATCAAATCTTGATGCAGTACATGTAGCCAGCAAACATGGAGGCTGAAATAATCACTCTTGTGGACAGGGGTTTACGTGACCTGTGGCAATCCAATGAGGCAAATACTACCTGTCCAACGGCTACACTCGACGTCCACTGCGTATCATATAATCCAATCGCAGATGCACATACACTAATCTATATAGTAAGAGATAGTTAGAGTACCTCCCACACTCTATCCATACTGGTGGATTTCCGATTAGTGCGGTTGATATTCGGCTGCCTGGTGTAAGCTAGAAGGCATCGTTCCGTATCCAGTGAGTTTTCAACAAATCAACAAACGATAAACGACCGCATACAGTACAATGGCGTATCCACCATAACCTCCCTCGTGTGGGTTATAGTAGGCCATACTACGGCAGCGAATCATCCACCCGATGGTTGTGTAGTATAATGGTTAGTACAATTCGTTGTGGTTTGGTTCGAAAAGCGCCCCCAATGAATACCGAATAGATCCAGGTTCGATTCCTGGCACAGCCAAGTCATTCATTTTTGCCCTTGTAATTTAGCTATAACATACCAATCACTATAATTTACTTTTATCTATACCAGTTAGGTTAGTTAGTTAGGTAGTTAGGCAAGTCGACAAAGCACTACAGGGTAGGTCCGGGGCAAGTCTGACTTCATGAAAGAAAAGGGTGAGGGTGAGAGAGAGTATTAGATAGATTGTTGTTTAGGAGAAGAGAGAGGTGGTTATCAAGTGTGCGCCCATGTGTTTTTAAGTTGCTTAAGCTGGATTACCGTTGAGCCGAGACAGAAAAGTTCACTTTAAATATGTGACAAGTCGCTATGCTATATATTCGAAACCTGTGTATGAACTCTTTTTTTGTATAATCGATTGGTTCTAGGAGGATGTTCCATTCTACCTAATACGCAAGTGAGAGATGGCACTTACATGCAAAGATAACCAATATCTGGGTGGTTCTACGGGGCCTGTTTCTGATGGCTTTATCATATGTCTTTCTATTATCTCCCAGTTATCATATACTATAGTCCTGGTCTTGGGGCGAAGATTATATATTTATTGCCTGCTTGCAGGCGTGCATATATAACTAACTGGACTGAGCCTTCTTTTCCAACGTGCAAATTCAACGTACTTGCTCCCCGCCATCACCGAACACGGCTACCCGTCTCATTTACCTCTTTCGAGATTTCTCCCCTGGGCGTCAAAGCGGAATGAATGTCTTAATACATCAAGCAAACATCACAGTACTCCCATAACGTGCCCGTAAATCACCCATCTATCCACCTACCACGCTAACATAACCGCCACGCAATGGCGTCGAACTCGAAAACCTATCCGAAGTTGAACTTCCGTCGCCGGCGGGGAGCTATGGGTATGGCACTATCATCTACTCTGCGTTTGTTTCCGGAAGGGTGGGAGCAGCGGCGCGTAGCGGCCTTCGCAGAGGCCCTGGCAGATAGGTCCGGACCAATACGAGAAGCAGCGAGTAACGGTGAAGCAAACGCAAACAGCACAGGCTCAGAATTTCGCGCTTCTTGTTCTGACACACTATGTATCTGCCAGCGAGCCGGCTACTGTAAGACGGAATGGTCTAGGAATGTGGTCTGGCTCATTATCGCCGTTAGTGCTATATTGTTCTTCATCTTTGTGACGGCCATGGTCAAGGCTCTTGCGTCTTTGATCATGCCTGTTTGGAGGCTGGGGCGCTCGGTGTGGAGTGCTTCCGAGATCTTTCGACCTACGTGACGTGACTGAATTAAGTTGGTTACTATGAGAGATGCCCAAGAGCTAGGTAGACGGACGAAAATAGGTATTGATGCAAAGAGCCGAACTAGAGTCCTACTAGCTAGCAAGCACTCTTGCCTTGAGATAGAAAAGAACGTGAACAAGTCAATCACTATTACTGGATTCAGGACCACCGTATGACTTACCTTAATTAGCCTACATTATCATAGTGTGTAGACGTTCTTTTTAATTTCGGAAAAGAAATCTGGAACCATGTTATTCTCTTGTTGAGTAGTAGATTTCTTCTATATACTGTTGTCTAACTTATCGTATATGCTATAATATGTTTGTACAGTGGTTATCGCTATGCCAAGTATTTATCTATGAGTTAGTTAATAGTTCAATGCATAATGCCGCCCACTCCCTTTTCTATCTATGGTGGGAATCGTACCCTTTGATCTCTGGAAAAGGTTATCTCTCGATGCTGTAGCGAGGTCCTTAATATCTCAGAGACATCGATATAGGTAGGCTAACCTTTTCAAATGTTGAAATTGTTGCCATCATTATAACCGCCTTCATTTCGGGAAGTAATGGGCTATCACCACCTCTGTAGAGCCTTCGTTTTTATATACTTATTCAGTATCCGTGCCCTCTTTCTGGGTGGTCTTCCCCTGCATATCTACTTTTCATTATAGTTTTAGTACTATACTGGTGGTTGTTATGGTTAGTTACATAGTACAGATTGTTACCTCAGGAAGGTCGCGGCTTATTATCTGAAGCATGTCTTATACGGAGTGAATGGGGCCGCCTGTAGATCGGTACTTTCTGTCGGCGTAGCCCAAGGCGACACGTGTTCGACTAGGTTCCTCGTCGGATTCCTCGGGGAATGTAATACCGACAACCTCGCCTATCATGATGACATTTTGCCCGGCGTTCGGTAGATCAGGATGTATCGTGCGCACCAAACGGCAGTTTAGCACTTCTAGGATCCCTCTTGAATGTAGGTATGGGACATGGTGGACTTGTCTCGTAGGCTCGGCGACTTCTGTATCTTGAAAAGTAGAATCCATGCCGTGCGAAGACTCGGAGGGCCGAAGGCCACGCTGTTTAGCACTCTGATATTGTTCATGCCACGCATCTCGATTCACGATCTCGACATGGCAGAATCCCTCGTCTTTCAGTCCCACAAATACACCCAGGTCAGCATCGACATCGAATGCATATTTCGAGGACTCGGCCGTTCCGATGCGTGGCGAGGGCAGGCGGTTACCGCGCGAGAACACGCTAGCGACGCGCGCACCGGATTCATCAGGGGCCAGGATGTGGACATTGAAGTCTTTGCACGCGACGAGGGCCTCATACATGGTACTGGGTAGCGTCATATTGAACACAATGTGAGGCGAGGGCCGGATGCATAAGGACGTAAAGGAGGAGACGGTGACACCCCGCGCAATAGGGTGTCGCATTTCTTCGATCGGCACACCAGCGGATGCTTGGGCATGGTATGTTCGGTCGAGGGTGGTGATGACGACGGCGGGGTGCGGGAGCTTTGCCATTGTGGCTGTTACAGAGTTACAGAGATGTTCTCGGGTATCATGCTTGCTTTTGGCTGGCCCTTCGAGGATACTAGGATCCCTAAGTCTTGGTTTGATCGTTTTGTCGCCGTCATTATCCTCGGCTACTTTTTTGACATCCTCTATAAATTCCGTTCTAGACGTATCCTTACTGTCTTTTGGAAGTGTAATTGGCTGTTCAATGTTGGCGGCTTCATGTGGTTGTTTTATCGTGCGCCTTATGACGGAGCTCATGAAGCTCCGACATGGATAGTAAAGCAAGGTATGATGTGGACTCGTGGACTGAATTGCCCACCGTAGACCACGGATACTCTGCATCTCAGCCCATGAATGGCAAAGGAGAGAGTGGAAGCTAATAATTAGACTCCTGGTGTAAAGTCAAGCCGTCCACCGGACGCACAAGATCAGCGCGCAATGTCGTCAGAAATTCACAGCTCGCAACTTTTTGGGAACTACGGGACAGGGATACCTACAGGGGACGCGCGATAAGCGATAAGAAATAGGTAAGGACCCCTTGTAATCGACCGAGGTGTACTATGTTAGAGCTACTTGATTTATGGCCGGCTGTCAGCCAGCCGACGGTCCAAAATTTCCCAAGCTCTCAACTCCAAGCCGAGAAATTTGGCGAAGTCAACAAGTACTAGCGTCGTTATCTTTAGGTGAAGTGTGCATTGAATTCTAAAGACGAATTTCTAAAGGCGGTACTGGTTGTCAACACATCCTCGGGTTCTCGTCCTTCGAATTAGTGTGGGATAGGCCTCGCCACGGTGCGCCGTGATCCAACCAACTGCCCGGCCCTCCGAACTACCTGATACAGCTCATCCTCAACTTCACGACGCCAAAATGGCGACGAGGCTCCCGAGCGCCCTCCCACGGCGTCCCACAACGGCCCTTCCCTTCTCACTCTTAAACACACACACATCAACCGCCTACCTTGCGCCCTCGCACACGCCTCTCTCGCACACGCCCAGCCGCGCCGCAACACTAATCCGGCGGCCGAGGCGGCCCTACACATTCACACAGCTCGTGCAGCTGTCCGACGGCAGCACCTACACGATGCGCACGTCGTCGCCGCTAGGCATGTATAAGAGCACCAAGGACACGCGGAACCACGCGCTCTGGAACCCTAACGAGAAGAGCCTTCAGAACGTCGAGGTGGACGAGGCTGGTAAACTCGCCGCTTTCCGTCAGCGTTTCGGACGCACGTGGGATTCCGCTACGGAGACTGTGGCGGAGACTGTACAGGAGATGCCTGAGAATGCTAAGAAAGCCATCCCGGCTGCAGACGCTACTACCGATACGGGAAGTGGTGATGTTCTGGCAGATTTGATTGCTGGCTACGCAGCTAATATGCCTGAGCTTCCAAAGGATCCGACGCCATCGCGTGGAAAGAAGAAGTGAGGGGGTTACGACCGTGTTAATGGGTTGGATTAAATGGAAAGAGATGACTGTAACATACAATCTAGGGGGTGAGGTCGTAGAACATTCGGCCTTGCAGCTCATGATCTGTCCCATGTGTATGAAGACTGGGGACTAGAGATATTTGCCCGCTGATTAGTGGCGTAGAGGGTTTTATGTAGCTATATGTACCACCCTGTATAGATTTATATGTCATCATCAACTTGCAAATTGCTAATACTCTAGCCGGATATTAATCGGATGCTCAATGACTACAAATACATTTTAGTCTGAATCCTCATCGATAGTGGCCCTAGCCCTGTCTACAGCAGTATCACCACGACCTCCGGCCTTGTCGGCAGTTCGTATAACAGGTGGACGGTAAAATACGGTTTCGTCGTCCTCGGCATCCAGTTGCATTAAGAAAGTCTCCCATTTTTCAATCAACTGTCTCGTTATTAGCTTCATGGAGTGATTAAGGAGAGGGGAGGGAGGGTGGCTTACCTCTTTCTGAGCTTCTACTGCACTTTCTAAAAACGTCTCAACGGAAGACTTGAAATCTTCGACCTTTTCACGCTCAAATCGGTCGAGTTCAGCTCGCATGAGTCTGCCCATATCTTCAAAGAGTAGTCGCGCCTGGTGTACCTTGCGTTCGGCGTCGGCTACTTCAGCACCAACTTGGTTTAGGCGATCTTGTTGAGATCGGCCCTGTCGGAGCAGCTTCTCTTGGCTGGCCTTACGTTTTTGCAACTCATTCTCCGCACTATGCCATGAATGGAAAGCCTTCTGACGTTGGGAGAAAGCCTGTTTTACACTTCCAATTAATCGGATATACTCATCAATCGTGATACCAAAAGTGAGCACATCCTGCTGGGCTTGCCGGTCATATACATCGCGTATAGTGAGTTGTAGCTCGGATAGAGCGTCAAGAGGACCGGAAAGTGTAGGACTTAGCTCTACGGTCGAGAGAGCGTGTAGCGATGCAGAGAAATCCGCCGCTGACTCTGCCATTGCTTTGCGCTGATTGACCATTGTATCCATTGATTTCATTAGAGCCTTCAATTGGTTTTCTAGAGCATCTAAGTAGACGCGACGGTCATGGAACCACTATGATGCAAATTAGACATGAATTGAAAGACATATGCCTCGATTGACTTACGTCATCCTGTTCGACAAACTTGCTACCCCCTCCGACATTAATACCAAAGGAGCCTAACACACCTTTGCTCTCGGTCGGTATGGGCTCCTTTCTTTCTTTGTGCTTAACATCGACATTGAATGCTTCGCTTTCCAGGAACAGCTTCAAATCCGAGTCGTGCTGTAGTGTCGGATGGGCGGCAATCTTGTTCAGCATCTTCTCCAAGGCGGCTCGACGAGACTCGACGAAATTGCTCTCGAAGCGGTTGAGAGCCTGCTTCTCGGGCGGCGGAGGTACCACAACTCCAGGATTATTCCCATGCATTGTATTATATAGCCAGAGAAAATCGCGGTATCTGCGCTTCACTTCGAATTCTGGCTGCTTATAGCCTTTGGAAGTGGTCTAAGCAGTCCATCAGCATGTAGTTACTTAATAACGTCATGGTCGTTCATACCCTAGTCCGGACTGAATAGACGATATGGGAGCTCGTCAAGTCCCCAACCTTGTGAGGATCACCCACAGTGATATGAAAGCTAGGCTTTGCAGCTTGTTCGATGCTAACGCTTGGTTGGCCGCCCGCTCGCACGGGACTCGGTTGTGCGGGTTGCACAGGGGGCGGTGGCCTAGGACCGGAAGGCCGGTCGTAGTCGTCGTCGTCGATACGATGGGGATCGCTTGGACCGGGCCGTTTCTGTTGCGAGGACTGTGGCATCGTAGTTCGAATGACAACCTGCTCTTTTAGGGGTGGCACTGGCGGTTCATCGGCCTGCGAGTCTGCGCCGGGGCCGGCACTACCCCCTAGAGGGCCCAGGGGGCCGAGAGGATCGTCAACAGCCTCAAGCCTTGTAGGCTGAGCGACTAGTCGGCGCACCGGGCCCCTCGTTCCTCGGGCGGTCGACGATTTGATCGAAGTTTGCGATTGCTGGGAGGATTCGGCATCTTGAGTTTTGGAAGAGCTGTCTAGATAAGCCATTGACGTTAGTGGAGGTTCTCTCTATGCGAAAGGAAGTGTAAGCATAACAAACCTTCGGTGAAATCGGATGCGGCGGGCTTTGAGCTAGACCGCGAAGGCACATCTAAGGGACATTTAGCTCACTAGGCAGGGGACAGAATACTAAAAGGGGCCAATTACCACCCCAAGGTGAGTCGCTTGCTTCCCCTAAATCCATGCTTGTAGAGTTTTAGGCAATCGATAATGCGGGGGGAGGAGATCAAGCTGAGCGTCGTTGTCAGCGAGCGAGACGTGAAGAGGCACGAGATATCTCTAGTAACAGTAGGAAGTAGGTAGTTGGAGACCGCGGACAGCCGTTGATGCTAGCTGACGCACCGTTGCCCTTTGGTAGGTGCCTGTAGGCTGTGAGGTACAAGATAGAGTGGGGCCGCCTGTGAATCCATATCTAGGTAGGTACTTAACTTAGGTAATCATTTAGTGGGGTCTTACTGGTCCAACAATAAAGCTGGCCCATGTGATGCCGGGGAATAATACCGTCTGAATGCAGGTAACGGGTAACATAGCTATTTATGTGGTATTTCTAGATGACCTTCATTGAAATGATGCAGAAGTTTATTAGGTAGTTCTTTGCGATTAGATGCCCTTCTGATAAGCACAGCGGCCGCTCTGACTGTAGCTCGTGTACTTGTTCAAGATCTTGAGGCTGGTTCCAATCCAAGTTTGGTGTATTTCGGGCGTACCTAAGCTCTTATTTAAACTATATCCTATACCGAGAGGAAAGGCCCCGGCCTCTTTACCTGGTGGGTTCGTAAAGGATACCATTGCGTGGCATAGCTGTGCATTGGTTGTTATCGATGACCCTTAATAGCACGCACTAAACTTGTTCTCACGGACTCGTGAGATCTAACCATGGTGGTTTGCCTCTTACGTGCTAATTCCTAAGATAAATAGGAGCGACTGATATTGTCTTAGACGCTGATGAGAGCTCTTGCGCTCCCTAGGCGAATACCAAGGCAACAAATCTTGTCCGTAGGAAGAAGGCCGTCGCCGGCCCAATGTTTGGCAAATGCCCAGAAATTCGTGCGCGCTCACATAATGGCCTTTTCAATCTCCTCTCCTTCATACGTAGATCTCTATAAGAATTGAACTTTTCTTCTAGAGCCCTGTCTTCTGTGATAGTCAGAGTGTAACAGGCCGCGACTTTTTTCAATTGGAATGCCGCTGGCTTTAATAGAAGTAGAAAGTATCAGCTTGGTCGTGGCCGAAGTTGAGATGTTGAGTACTTATCAAAAAAAAAGAGGGGGATAGTAGACTGTACCGTTGTATGATCTGTCGATATCCGTAACCTTGGTAACAGTTGTAAGATGCTTGTTAATGTCACAAATTACTGCCTCGGTTCGTGACTTTGCAACTGACAGCTATGCACTCTAGGATATCATGTTATCATTAACCCCTTGGTTCGCGTGTTGTTGTTGATGTGTAATGAGTCGTAGCAGAATATCTTCAGCCTCCTGCCATAGGTCGGCCTCCATGTCTTTCTCGACTTTGTTGCTTCGGCTATTGAGCCAGCCTACGTCCAGGCCGCCAATTTTTCCGTTTCCATCGGGCTCGAGAACTCCATTACGGGTATTGCTTGCCAGCACTTCACCTCCCTCTTCTCTGGTACTGACCTCCTTCTTACCAAGCGAGATAATGCCAGCTTCTTCTAAACCCCAAATCTGGCGTTTTATGCCGACATTTACGGTTCGTAGTGTTCTCATAAACTCGTCCATAGACTCTTTGAATTGATGGGTTGGATCGGTGTCGGTCATGGCAGCGTCTTCATCTTGGGGTATTCTCTTTCCTAGACACTGTATAGCTTGGCCGGTCGATCTTAACAGGCTAACGATTTTCTTCAGGTGTTAGCGAGGGAAGACTAAGAGTACGAATCACTCGGCGCAAACCTTGTCGATATCGCCTAGCTGCTGAATCCGCTCGGCCTTTGTGAATGGAACAAAAGCTGGCTGTTGCTCGTTGGCCTCCATCGTGAATCGGCGTACAAAGAGCGATGATCGTCGTAGTTGAAATGATCTTTAATCAACGGGAAGAGCAGCGTCGCAAAGATGTTCTCGAGCGGAAATATGTCGTCTGGGATAAAGCGAGGAGCAGAATAGCTAGGCAGTGGTAGAGACAAAATCAGGAAGTCTACTTAATCCTAAATTAATATCTAATGGAAAGGATAAGTAGAAAGACATAGGGTTAGAAAGAGTGATAGCTTACCCCGGGTCCGTCCCCACTATCTTAGCTTCCCGTCACCTGGCAGGACCTATAAACTGAGGTATCTGACCCGTGCCCCATCAATTCTCAACTGAGGTACTTAGTCCTTATGTCCCGTTTGATGCCGTTTCTTTATTTTGTTCATGTCTATATCTAGTGAATCAGTTAAATTCTGATATTTGCCCAATTCGAATTTATCTAGATTAAATTCCCTTTTCGGTGACTTATGGGATGCAGTTATTGTGGTGAAGTACTTAAATCTGCCATCCACCGACACTTGGTAGGTACCTAAGATAAGGTACCTAGTGTACAGTATACTTTCCAAGGCCTGCTACAAACGCCCCCCCCCAGCAACACTAGCGCCGCTGCCATTAAACTCAGATCTTCCATTTTAAGCCTCAAGTGCACGATGGTTTAGACTTCTTCACTTCAGCCTTCCCTCCCTTCATTAACCCTCATCGATGCCAGCTTCTTATTAATACGATTCTTCTGCCTCTCCACAACATCAACTGCCACCAGCACTTCTCACTCTCATATCATTGAAAATTGGAAATTAGGGATAAACGTATCGCCCACCATGTCCAACACTGGACCCCCTTCGGCTGGCGGTACGTCAGGTGCCAGCTTCGCGCCTCAACCTGCAGCTGCGTCAACACCTGGTCCGGCCGCGCCAACCAACAATACAACGACAGCACCAACCACATCAACGACGGCTGTACCGCCGCCTGTTGTCCCACCGCCGAACAATCCTCAAAACTTAAATCAGATTGTGAGTGTTTTTTTTATTTTTTTATTTTTTTATTCAAGCCCTGTTTCATCGCCATTGCGCATGCTGTTCTGTCAACTTGCGATGAGCACGTGCTGCGAAAGCTCAGTGAGGAGTATGATTCTTCTATCGCCATCATTAATCATTCCCAATACTCACCAAAACAAATTTGCTCGGTTCTTGTGGCACCGGTGAGACGGTCACACTATGGGAACTGCTCTAGAGAAGTACTTAGCAACTCTTCCGGAGAGGAATAGAGACGCGGCAATTGTAAGCCTCAAGCGAAGCACAGCGCCTTTTCCCGTAGAAAAACTTGATATGCAACGACTTCCAGCAGATCTTCTTTAGTCGTCTCACAACAACATTCCTCTATCCGACGGGCATTTTAATCTCACCTTGCTGTTGAGGGGAGTGTAGCATGCTGACAACGCCCTTATCAGGTTACGGACTATCTGCTTAAGAAGGGGTATAAACGTACGGAGGAGATCTTCCGTCAAGAAGTGAAAGATCTAGACGAGGGTGGGCGTCCTCGACAACATAGTGATGGGTCAGTATCGGACAGAATATTTCCTGCGGGGAAGTATCTGAGCTCATTCAAGCACTTCGAGAGATGGGTCGACAACGGCCTCGACCTGTATAAGGTGAGCGCTATTGCAATAACCCCTTGCATAGAGTCTGTGACTTACGCCGTTTCTAGTTTGAGTTGGGCAAGGTTATGTGGCCACTGTTTGTCTACTCATACCTCCGACTCGTAGCACAAGGATCGACTTCTCACGCCAAGGAATTCATGCAGAAGTGCCGCGGCCGTTTCGAAACTCCACGCATAGATGAGCTGAGAGGGCTAGAACTCATCACTTTAGCTCCTCATGTCCAGGAAAACTCGATGGCAAAGCTCTACCGCGAGAATCGCTATGTTATCCCTATTAACAAATCACTGACTGGTAATCTGTTTCATTTCCTAGAGCGGGAGCTAGATCAATGCGGAGCTGTTGTCCTCGATATCCTTCAGCAGCACTGTCGCGTGGACTCCGTCGATCGTGGCCCAATTGAGCCTTTTAGTTTTGAAGCCATCTATCGACGAGCTCGAAACCAAGAACTCGACGATGTGGATATCCAAGAAGGAATACCTGGTCTTACCAGTAGGAGTGGTGTGGCAAATCGCGATATTCTAGAGAATCAGGCGGCATTAAAATTAGGGCCGTTACCCCTAGACGGAGAATTGCGGGACGATATAGCTGC
The DNA here is from genome assembly GCA_022495195.1 of Xylaria digitata. Classification (NCBI taxonomy): domain Eukaryota; kingdom Fungi; phylum Ascomycota; class Sordariomycetes; order Xylariales; family Xylariaceae; genus Xylaria; species Xylaria digitata. The sequence continues at coordinate 238,752 of MU376960.1, read as the reverse complement.
CGAATTAGAAGAGGAGGATCGCCTTCATCCACCTAAGGATGGTATACCGACGCTTGTTGATGAGTTCAACTCAATGCACCCCATTAAGAAAGAGTCTGGAGATTCTCCTCAACGAACGGATATACCATACCCCCCTTCGCGCGCTAGAGATGTGGTGGTAGAGATGCAGAAAGTGCGCGAGAACCGTGACCGTTTTCGAATCGAAGGTCGCACTGGGGGTGCTGGACCTGGTCTTTCTGTTTGCATGTTCACATTCCACAACCATCTTGGCAGGTAAGTCTAAGAATCGGCACATTTACATAATCTTATTTCTGACTTTGTGACTAGCTTTTCCTGTATAGATTTTTCCAAAGACCAACAACTCGTGGCAGTAGGGACTACAGAGTCGTACATTCGGGTATGGTCTCTTGACGGGAAGCCCCTAAAGTCTTCTCTACCACCGGAGAAAGATATGAAGGTGAATAATCGGAAACTCATCGGCCACTCTGCTCCAGTATATGCTGTTGCGTTTTCGGATGCCATTACCAATATAGACCGCAACCTCTATGAAGGCGAAGCAAAGCCAGAAACGGACTCTAAATTATTGCTCTCGTGTTCTGCAGACGGTCAAGTTCGGTTGTGGTCTTTAGATATATGGACCTGTCTCTGCATCTATAAGGGTCACGACGGCCCAGTCACTAGTCTATCGTGGAGCCCCCATGGACACTATTTTGTAACTGGCGGATGGGACAAGACCGTTCGGATTTGGGCCCAAGATCATGCATCTGCCGTAAGACTTCTGGTTGGCCATGATACCCCGATTTCTACCGTTGCATGGCATCCTAACGGTACATATGTCTTTTCTGCTTCGGACGAGACAGACAAATCAATTCGGATGTGGGCTATGGCAAAGGGAGATTGCGTGCGAATTTTTACCGGTCATACAGATTACATATCTGCACTTGAATGTTCCCCGAATGGCAAAATCCTTGCCTCTGCCGATATTGGTGGCAATATCTTCTTATGGGACATAGAACGAGCAACTCGAATCAAGCGCTGTCGTGGCCATGGACGAGGTGGTATCTGGTCTCTCAGCTTCAGTGTTGAAAGCACTATTCTTGTATCGGGTGGTCAAGATAGTACAGTGCGCGTGTGGGACGTCGAAATGCCCGCCGAAGGCAGCCGCCCTGCGAACCAACAGGATGGCGATGGCACGATAGTGGCGGCGGGCGCACAAGGCGAGGGCAAGCAAGCTGGGGTGGTCACTCAACCCACCAGCAACCCAAGCTTGGGAAAGAAGAAAGGCAAGGAAGTTATGATCACACCTGATCAAATTAGTGCGTTTCCGACGAAGAAAACCCCAGTCCTAAAGGTTCAGTGTACCCGAATGAACCTCGTCCTCGTCGGTGGCTGTTATTACCCAGAGACTCAAGATCGAGATCGATGAACCGAATAGGCTTTATTCCACTGGACCATATGGTGTTGAACAGGCGTTATGGTATTCTCAAGCACATGGGTTAGGCCGACTGAATTAGATACCCCCTGATGGCAAGCAACGACATCAGTATTTGTGCGTTAGATGTTTAAATATAATGGTGACAGTACTCGCCGGCCGGACTATCGACAAGAACCTCCCTCACATATGGCAATGGCGTATGCCGTACGCTCTATTATCCGACGTGATACGGAAGGGAGAAAATTGAAACTAGGAACGATAGTCACGAGACTTCGCCTAGTGCTTTCGTGTAAATATACTTGTGCCTTAACCGGATCGTCAAGATATGACTGAGATGAATATAGAGCTCCCAGGTTCCTAGGCAGAATGGCTTCGTACTCTATAGTGTTAAGCAATCACGGAAAGTGGCGTAGAAGTCGTTAGCAAACTTCATCGGCATAATTACGATCCTCCTAATGCTTTTGATAAGAAAACCAAAGTAGTCATTACACGTCGCTCTACTGGATCGGCCACTAGAGTACACGGCTAATTTTCCGACTTTCGAGTATTAAAGCTCATTATGAAGACACCCCGCAGTCTTTCCTGATGGATGTATCGAGAATATCAGGGATCGTGTTACAATATATTATACCATCATCGCCCTTAGCTATCCGCTCCTTGCCAGCATACGGCCATCGCTGCACCTAATTGAGTTTGAGTTCCCTCCATTTGTTTTAGTGCTGGTATTTGTAGCAGAGTTTAGTATGTCACATCCTAACGAGAGGCTACCAGCGATCATAACGGGTTATGTACTCACGCTAGAACTTGTACGTAGATTCGTACCAAGTTTCATCGTGGTCACCACACGCGTCGTCGCCTTGTCCGCACGCTATGGGCTGATGGATGCAAGAACCCGCATACCGTACCGTAAGGCAATGATTGTATACGTGCGCCAGTTTGCATTTGTTGGACCACATTAAGGGCGGAAGCTGTGGTAACGTTGGATTCAACTTTTCCGCAGCCCCTAATCCCTTGAGTAGAGTCGTCAGTTGTGTGGTTGCCAAGCTAACTGCGCCACTACATTGTATATGAGCTCTGATGCTCTCTATCGAACCTGCTCTAGACTTGGAATGCCGATGAGCTTGTTCAGGCACGGTAAGGTATCACAGGAAACTCATATAACACCACTACATATATGATTAGCGTTTGGAAGAGAGTTGCGTGACGAGTTTTGTGACTTGGTGACCTGATGATTCAGACGGGAGTGTCAAGTGTGCGACGATTGTTGTGATCCGCGATTAATTTACTGAAATTGATGATGGATCCCTGGATGTTAAGTGCTACCTAGGTGTAATCAGAAGGTGGTAGAGCGCAGACAGAAGTCAACTGCCACAAGCCATCTCATAGGACATAATGTTCGTTAACTTCAGACAGTATTCCCTTATGTACGACAGGTGGGAAGAGGATTGGCACATGCTAGTTGGCGGGGGCTGTAGTACCAACGAAGCAAACTTAGAAACATTCACCCTCGATAAAGAGCCTGTTGGAACTATATATATTGAGAGGAAGGAACGATTTTTTTGAAGACGGCCCTCTCAAGCCTCTGAGTTAACCATCCTAGACTTAAATCATTGAGTTCCTCACTCCTCACTCCTAGCCTCTAACCTCGACTATCTACCTTTGTTTTTCATATTAGATACCACACCAATCATGTATATCTCTAGAACCGTGGCGATAGCCAGTATGTGGAGCGTCGCTGCTGCCGCTCCTAGATTTGCTATCTATTACGATCAATGGCACAAGACATCCCCGCCGAAAAATATCACGGCCGGTATTGGTATTACTCACGTATTCACTGCCTTTGCCGACCCTCTCCTCTTTACGACTGATCCGGCAGGGCCTTACACTCCATTCATAGACCCCAGTGGTCTGCGTGCGTCCTTCGATAAAGGCACAAAGATGTGCCTAGCTGTCGGTGGGTGGGGCTACACTGCTGGTTTCTCAGCCGGACAAAAGACGAGCGAGACAAGGGCATTGTTCGCCAAGAACGTTGCTGCGACTCTTAAGGCCCATGGCTACGACTGCGTTGGTGCGTATCTATGTGCCCGTTTGTTCCGCATTTTTACTGACCTAGAGAAACGTGTGTAGATGTGGATTGGGAGTATCCAGGCGGAAACGGTGCTGATTATAAGGCGAATCCCAACTCTGGCGAGGTGGACGAAATAGACAATTACCCCTTGCTCTTACGGGCGATTAAGGATGTGATTGGTGACAAGGAGCTCAGTATTGCTGTCCCTGGTTTGGAGAGAGATTTTATCGCTTTCACGGCTGACAAGGTCCCTACGATCAACAATGCCGTCGACGTCGTCAATGTGAGTGAAAATATGAGGCTCCCTAGGAAAACAAAGCATATGGTTAACGTTCATGTTAGCTCATGACGTTCGATCTGATGAATAGGTGCGGTACTTTACCAGCCTGCATGCGAGGTGGTTAGCTAACCTAACTCGACGAAGGCGTGACAACACAACCAAACACCACTCCTCAGTGAAAGAATCCCTCAATACTGTTGAGAAGTATATTGAGCTCGGCATAGACCCGGCCAAAATGAACTTGGGTCTTGCTTTCTACGCTAAGTATTTCGAAACTATCGGAACGTGCGTGGAGCCTATTGGTTGTGAGACTGTCCTCCTTGAAGACGCCAACGGCCTCGATACCGGCCTTTCCGGCGCAAAGACTTTCTTAGGGGGTGTTCCGGTCCTTGCAAGCGGTCAGGCGGACGAGACTGAGGGTGGGCAGTGGTACTGGGACTCCTCAAAATCCCATTTCTGGACTTGGGATACCCCGGAATTCATCGCCCAGAAGTTCGAGAAGATCGTGAAGGCTAAAGGACTAGGTGGTGTCAGTAAGTCTTGCCACATATACCTCAGTTTCGTTACGTTATTCGATGATCGCTAACCTTGTGCACCTAGTGGCATGGAGTTTGGGGGAAGACTCATCGGACTACACCTACGTCAAAGCGATGCGAGCCGGTGTCCAGACACTGTAAGCAGACATTAATGACCCCTCATCTTCTTGAGCAGGAGGAAGCATGTAGTATCCACAAGATACAAGCCATAAAGCTAAGTAAGTACTTAGGTCCAAATCTACTTGCTCGCGAGCATTCTAGTTTCCACTATGAACAGCATTCAAGCGCTCTTTCAGTAGGTATACTGTGTAGGTAGTACACTACATTGGCGCCAAGATAAAGAAACAAACTGCTGCACTGTTCGTCTGTAGTCTTGGCTACAATGTACATATCCACTATGCCGACCCTGGATAGGCGCATTGACTGATTCACATAAACACCCGACTTACAGTAGTGTACCGGCCTACACTACATACACCTGCAAGGTACTGGAATCGCTAGTGTATATCGGATCCAAGATGCAATGGCCGATCTCCCGCGCGGGACGTGGTGAAGAAATTAACACGATATTGTATCATTATAAGGAATAGGAAAGGTTTACGCCGCAAAGCGAGATAAAGATAGAAATATATTCAATAATCACACCCTTGTATATCTTTCCAGGGTACTGGAATGCTTCGGATAATACATTATGTGATGTGCAGTACGCGCGGTTCCTGCTTTCTTCCCCTCCCACCCCCCTGTAGAAAGTAGTATTCAGCTCCAGGGGGTTAGCCTGATTAATACTGACCTCATGACACTCATATTCAACGTCCATAGATTATCAAGCAGACCCTTCGTCGTCGGTCATACTTTCTATTTAGGAAAGGGCGCGCCGATCCGTTCGAGAGATTCTTGGCTTCAAGAGGAGTTCTCCAAGGGTGTCTCGCCCTGCCTTAGCGCACACGTGCTCTTGTGATAGCTCCGAGTATTGAACATGACGAGGCAGCTCAATACGAAGCCCGACGAGCCCCGCAGTGCGGATGCGACGAGAAGGCTCGGTTCTCCCCGTTGCGCAGCCTTGTTCCTTGCTATAGTGTCCGTGTTAAGGCTGGGCGATTGTGATGATGTGCAATTGGCGCCTTATCAGATGATTGACTAAGGCATGGGAGGTAGTTGACCAAGACACTCTTCGTAAAGTGCTGGTGTAGTTTTTCTTGGCGAATGGTGTAACTCCGTTATCCTTGACAGCCATGATGTGATATATTGAATTGGCCGGATGATGCTAGGTAGAATGGAACGAAACTCGAGTAGTATCTACTCTGATGATCTACTTGGATGTCTGTGACTACTTAGAGAGCCTGCTTCTCGAGAACTTCGCACACGGCCAGCTTCTCAAGCCTCTACCAGACCCATTATACTTCGCAGTGCCTCGGAATCTATCTCTCGAGTACTCATTTTAGCGCCAGCATATACAACAATGTTCTTCTATAATCTCGTTGCGATACTTGTGGCGCTCACCACATCTGTCCTTGTAGCGGCTTTCCCAGGCTTCCCTAGACTGAAACAGCTGATGAAAATCGATGTCCTGAATCCAGCAGATCTCAATAATGTCGGCTCAGATGCTGGCGATGACTCCTTTGAGCTACTCGGAGACCTTATCACCTTGAGTTCTTCAAACTTGACCCAAGTAGGTCGTGATATCAAAGAACTGCTCATGAACTACGGCTCCCCCGAGAGCGACATCGCCTACATCGATGTCCCAGCGTTGAACTCCACGGCATGCGCCCAAGATACATGCTGTGTCTGGAAGCACATAGCGGACCAGATGACGGACCTATACAGAGGAGAGTCGGGCCGGTGCACCAAATGGGCTCGAATGGCTGTCCGCCTCGGCTTCCATGATGCCGGGGCCTGGTCTAAGGCTACTGCCTACCAAGGCGGTGGTGCTGATGGGTCTATCTGCCTCACCGACGAGTATACCTATTCGGAAAACGGTGGCCTAGAAGACATGTGCCTTCAAATGCGCATTTGGTATGATGAATGGCATAATAAGAAGGGATTCAATATCTCCATGGCCGACTTGATCCGGTAAGTATGGCGAACACCAGACCCCCCTTTTTTTAGCCTTCTATCGTTCATCATGGCATGGTGTGTGCTTTGAAGCTGATAATCCGACAGTAAGCAGAATCTATTCATTGCATAATGTCAAGTTGCTCTAGGTTTTCGCACTCCTAGAAGTACGGCTTGCCCTTTCAGACCAAATTCTGACCTGTCTTAGAGATGGGGGCTAATGTAGCCACCGTTGTCTGCCCCCTCGGCCCTCGCATTCGGTCCTTCGTGGGTCGTGTAGACTCCACGGTTCCAAATAAATCAGAGCTCCTACCTAGCCCCTTCTCCGATGCCTTGGACCTTATAAGATTATTTCGGGCTAAGACAATCAGCCCTCACGCCCTCGTCGCGCTTCTTGGTGCCCATACAACGAGCCAACAGCGACTTACGAACGTCACTAGAGCGGGCGATCCTCAGGATAGCACCCCAGGCGTCTGGGATGTGCTCTACTACGAAGAGACGTACGGCGCAGTTGAGGCGCCGGAGCGAGTCTTTAAGTTTCCGAGCGACGTCGCCCTTGCTAAGTACTCTGTAACAGCCAAGGAATGGATTTCTTTCCTTGGTACTGCAGGACAGGGTCATTGGAATACCGTGAGTGTCGGAAATGTGTTCTCCTATGGTGATCAGAGGCGAGACCAGGCTAACGCCATAAAAAGGACTATGCTAGAGCATATATCCGTCTTAGTTTACTCGGCGTCTATAATATCAACCAACTCACGGAGTGTACCAAAGCCTTACCGGCGCGAACTGAGGAGTACAAGAACCCGGATCAGGAGAACATGAATGAATGGTTGAAGAGCTCTCGGGTTTCTCTTACTTCTGAGGAGATTGCTGATAGGGTTGAGCTTGGGGGTATAGTCGATATCAACAACCTCATCGCCAGTAATAGCTCGAGAGAAATTGAGTTGTAGCGCTGTTATATTGCTAGTCTGGTAGTGCGGGCTTGAGTGGGAGCTAAGGGGAGTGTTTATTTCTCACTTTCAATTTCGTTGCGCATATTTATGTTTGATATTGTACATGCTTTCTCTTCTATTTTGTATATATTTGCGTCAAGTACAAAGCTGCGGGAATCAATATTGGGGTTCGCTCTAACAAGAATTGCTAGTAAAGATTATTTGATTTTGTAACTAATTGAATAGGGGGAGAAGGATCCGCGTCTATGGCTAGGGTACTGGATGAACAATGTCTTTATCTCTCTATAGCGATAAGTCTAAGGGTGTCTTTGTTATCAGAACGATAAAGAGATTGCTGTCGTGACATAAAGACATTAACCTTGCTTTGATATCCTTTCAACGTCAGCGCGTAGTTAAATACGCCGATAATTTGAAATCACAGGTTAATACGTGATTGAGGTGTACCTCTCATATCCCCTGTCCTTGTTAACAACTTCCCTAACATTCCCTCAAGGTAAGTACAAAATGCCTGTCATAGAGGGTGACCATAAGGGGGAGGAGGCTATTTATGATGATAATCTTATTAGACAGTACTTTGACTTAGAGCAGGCTTCTTTATCAAGTACACAGATTTCTGGGAGTGTGAGTATCCACGACAGTGCCATCTCCAGATTCATTCCCATTACAGACCGAAAAGAAGACCCTTTCGAAATATGGCTAGCAGAAGCGGTTACAGAAGAAAATGATTCAGGGGGAGGAGGGCCTTTCGTTTTCCCTCATAGTCCGAGTGTCTTCATGGGTTATGTTGACGAAGCTGAAGAGCGGCTAGTAAAGGAGATCGAGGCCGTGCCATCAACGCCACTTATTCGTACTGGGGAGTGGCAAATTAGCTGGGCCAACAACCCTCAAAGTCGGATCACTCAAATTATACCACCGGGGTCATTTACTCACACCCTCGGGCAGCAAAACTTGGCTTATAATCCCCACGTGCCAGTTGTTCATACTCTCGGGTACAACTGGAATTACGACTCTCAAATTGCGAGTGTCGAATCTATGGCTCCTGGGCAGCTCACAACAGCCTATAACCCCCAGATAAACCTCCCCTATAGGCACCAATTTCAAGAGGTCAGACCTATACCACCACAGCCAGTAATCTACAATCAAAACCTAATTTACAATCCTCAACCCCAGGTTTACGGGCACGCCACTTATTATTAAATACATAAGTAGCCCGAATTAATTACATATCCCCATGACTAGGTAGCACTGATAGCAATGAAATAATGGACTATATTGATGAGCGAAAATGTATTGTAGGGATTCTATCTCAAGGAAACCAAATGCTCCAACCGTATAAAATGCAATGCCAGTGATGGAAGTAGATATAGTAATTGAACTTCAGCTCATGTCCAAGGCAGTAATGAAATGATATAGGAATAATAAGCCGGTATATTGACTTAGCCGCTCCAGACCTTTGGGCCGGGAATAGGGTAGCTGTCAAATGAACTGTAAAGGCTGAAGAGGATACCGGGGTCTGTCGGGGTGTATAAGTCGGTGGCGGGAGTACCCGAGGGCAACGCAGTCGATCCGCTACCGCCAACTTTGATGTTCAGACACTGGGGATAGGCCTGAGCTCCGTTTGCGCTCCCTGCACTGTGGAGCGCGATAATCTCATGTCGGAGAATGTAGTTGCCCGGGGCGAGGCCGGAAGGAAGCTTAAAGTCTGAGGTGAAGTTCTGGGCAATCATAGTGTCTGTCACCCAATCACCGGGGTCGCTGCCAGAGAGCCAGGCACCCTCGGAAATTTTGGTGAATGACAGGCCGTTGGCGCTTGCAGATGTGCACTCCCCTGTGCCATGTATTAGAATGAGTCCCTAACCCAGTTGCGGAAGTACAATTTTTGAAGCCGAAGAGTGCAAGGGTTGCTTCCGGATTCAACTGAGACCGTTTTTTGGAGAATAATTTTACATACCACTGCACTTAGCCAGATAATTAATAATAGGTCCCTTGTGAGTGTCGGGCCAAGTATTCCAGTACAAAGTGAGTGTGTCACCACCCGTAGCCTCGATATATTTCTGGCCAGGTTTTGCGCTCTTGTGGCAGGCAATATCGGAAGTACTGAAGGCATCTGGAGAGACGAAGCCGTTGTCCTGGTTCAACGCTTGCCAACCGGGAGTCTCAGGGGCAGAGCCCTCGGGCTGATAGTACCAGTTCGGGTTGGCGCCTTCAATCCATGCTCCCTGGTTGACTTTAATTCCGGCTACATAGCCGTGGGCAGAAGCCAACTGCAGAAGGGGGAGAGAAAAAGCTGCTGCGATATAGAAAGAAGGCATTGTGAATGCTGGGACGATGGTTATTATTGCCTGAGTATTCCTTGCAGAAGTCAACGAAGATCAAGACGATCTCGAGGATCGAAACGACATGGCATATATATTATTCTAAATGTATTCGTTAGTATATTCTCATATTACACAACATTTTGAGAAAAGCTTGGCCGTATTGAATAGACCCCACAACCCGGATATGGGCGCCGACAAGACGTCACAGCCTAATATCGACTGCCGTGTTTCGAATGTATTATGACGTTGGTGGTTTCATTGGCCTCTTCTGTCTAATTTATCTATTCCATACTTGTTGTGGATTGATCTACATGATTTTCATTCAAAAGGTCATGATCCACGACTCTACGGAAAGAAAGCTAGTATTGCCGGCGGCGTAGAGTAGTTCCGTATTCCTAAAACGGAGGTATAAGCACCGGCTAAACTCACAATGGGCCGGGATATTCGGCAGCAGCCTTGCGTAATCTCTCCATTCATGTGATGAAGCTCGCACTTATTGTAATATTAGTTGCCTGGTCTGGTATGCTATAGGTTAGCCTCCATTAGAGCAACGGATAGCCTCGTAAGGAGGTGGTGGTTGGCGGAGTCCATTAACCCGGTTGCTTTTCATAGGCGGACCTCCTTCTCAATCTACTATATTAACTTATATATCAACTGCATATGCGCTGTGACGCTCCCGCTGATCGGCGCATATTCATTCCTTTATAGAGTGCCCATAGCCTTCACTATAGTTACCGAAGTCCATAACGAGCAACTGTGTTCCGGGTGGACGACGAAACCATACCTGCGGAATTCTTACCGGGCCTCCTTCAAAATCTTTTGGTTTCATGCATGTACTCGGAGTTCCAGATTGAGCCATAATAAGAAAAAGGAACGGAGTGCGTCGTGTTGAAAGTAACTGTATTTCTCACGCTCGAGTAACTTATCAGGGGAATAATACCGACGAGACGCCGACTGGCGATGGCGACAGCATCAATCATGAGGATAGCCTCATGTTTAGAGATAGCTTTCAGTGTTCTTTCTAGCTATTAACTCAGCAATCCAAAGAGCTCAAAACTAAGACTAGCCTCAAGTGCTCCCAATAAGCGTACAAGGGGCCCATTAGTTGAGTGCGTTCCTATATGTGTTGCGCTGGTACCTAGGAATAACGCGGAATAAAAACAAACCAAATAACCATCATCAGGAGAACATGGTTGTTTCGATCTGAGTGTAAAGCATGCATTTATGTAGAAGGAAGAAAAGCTGAATGATGTCGTAGAAATTAGAGTAGGGGAGTGTCGTGTGAGTAAGCTCGGATATACCCCTATTCATGAGTGGGTGTTCTAGGTGATCAATCCGTAGCATCTACGCTTTGACACGCTGTAATTGTGATTTAACTAGTCTTTATCATAACCAAGTGAAGAATCTATCTTAATAATCTACGAGGTGTGAGAAAATGGCGTGGGCCGGACAAGTAAGGCTAATTTGGCCGCTCAGTGGCAATAGAGATCTATTATCTATCTAAGTAACCAACATTCTCCAACACTCCACGTCTCAGACTCGCTCTGATATGGGAAACATTCAATGCCTGGGCCTTCACATTCTAGCCTCCCAACCCTTGCCTCAATATAGAAACTGACTTACGCAAACTCATACAATTTCTCCTACCATGAGAGATAAACTAACTCACAGGCTCCCGATAACACCGCATGTAAGGCACCAAGTACAAGTATAGTATGAACTTCCCAGACGAAATATTAAGACTATAATTAGAAAATGCTCTACACATTATAATAGAATCCTAAGTATGGGGCGGATAAATACTAATTGTTAAGTAAAGAGCCCAGGCGGTTAGACTAGCGATTTCTACCACACTTATCATACTTTGTGTTGTTTACTTTCACTCTGAGCTACTTTGATGCTACATGAGGTAGGGGGAACCTAAGTATATTATACTTACTAGGACTGACACATCTTCTGAAACAAAGAAGACGTGCGCTATAAGGGTATTTAACCTAATGGAGAGGGAAAATTAAGTACTAGAAGTGTAGAGTGTAAAAACCGACGCGGCGTGCTACCGCTACACTAGGAGCCTTTGTTAGTCATCTCACTTCAGAGCCTCTTCAACATCCCTTGTCTGTCTGCCGCCACGTTTTACACACCCGATCTCGATTGGTAAGTATACTTACAAAGGATGCCTGATTGCTACCATCGTATTACAACTGATGGTTTGAGTCACATATCATAGTACGCTCGTACGTTCGCCACAGCGTCCAAGCAGGCCCAAATGCGACTCCAAGCTCCACGACACCTACCATCTCGATTCACACACGTAGGCAGGCTGAGATAGCAAACCTCAACCAAATCAAACCAAAACAACCCCTCAATGTCCCTCTCCTATTTTTTGCTGTGTCGCAATCCCATATACTGCGTCCCCCGACTTCCCCTTTTCTTTGTCCTTTGTTGCAGTATATTCAATCCTTATAGTCAGTCTATTCGGTCTAAAAATCAAAGCACAACCTAGAATTACGTATTCAAAATGCTTCTGCCCCTGGTTTTTGGCGCTGCTGCGCTGCTTCTCTCGTATTGCTATGCCAGACTTCGCTACAAGAGGTTCAGCCAATATGCCCACCTTCCTCAAATGCCGACAACTCTCATCCTAGGCCACCTCAAAACCATGGACAGCTTCATCCGTAGGGGAAAGCCAAATTGCCACCCGGGTAGGCTCTGTCACCCCTTCTCCCTCGTCTCCCTTTATTGCATCTAACCATATGGTTATACGATTACTAGATCTTGCCTTCCATGCTATCAACGAAGCCCTTGGGAGGCCACCTTTGATGCTCATGGACCTTCAGCCGTTTGGTCCTCCTATGGCTATAGTTAGAAGCCACGAAGTAGCCGAGCAAGTTTCCAAAGCGTATAAGCAGTTCCCCTATAATCTCCCTAAGATGCCACAAGTCTATGATCATATGGTACACGTGACCGGCCCAACGTCCATCCTGGGCGCCGATGTATGTCCACAAGGCTTCATTACTCTTAGTCGATTATTTCGTATTGCTAACATGTAGCTTGTAACATCTTAGGGGGAAGAGTGGAAACGGTTGCGTAAACGATTCAACGCCGGCTTCGCACCTCAACATATCATAACATTTCTCCCTCGTATTCTCGAGAAGTCATTAACTTTTCTCAGAAACCTAGACGACTTTGTAGCAACCGAAAAGTCCTCTTCCCTCGTTGAACTCACTGGAAACCTGACCTTTGACATTATTACGAGTGTTACTATGGATGTCGATTTTGGTGCCCAGAAGATGGATGAGCCGAATGAATTCACCAGCGCCTACCACGAGCTGTTCGAAACTTACGCGAGCGAGCAAATGGATCTGCCTTGGTTCTTCACATCACTTAAAGAGTGGAAGCGCCGACAGCTCGCGAAGTTTGTGAGAAAAAGGCTCACATCTATTGTTCAGGACGCGTATGCCAATCGGAAACACCAAAGCGAGAAATCTCGGAGTATCCTTTCCCTAAGTCTTGACGATAATATGAGCACCATAACGCGTCGAGCTATTGATGAAGCGTGTGACCAATTAAGTACATTTCTCTTCGCCGGTCACGATACCACAAGTATATTGCTTTCTTGGATGTTTTATGAGCTTTCGCGTACGCCGCATGCAATGCAGTCCCTGCGTAACGAACTAGACAATATATTCGGCCCAGGTTAGTTCGACTGCTCTACCTTCACTCTATTTATACACCGACTTCAGTTTTTGGATGGACAAATGACCAATTAGTTACTGAGTCTTAGATACAAACCCATCCATTGTACAGGACAAGCTTCTCTCCGACAGTGGCCGCGATTTACTTAACCATATGACCCATACGACGGCCGCTATTAAGGAGACCCTCCGTCTCTGGCCACCTGCAGGCACCGCGCGATTAACAAAGCCAGGAGCTGGAATCAAGGTTCAGACATCGACTGGCGAATACAATCTGGAAGGAGTCAACATTTATAACTGCGCAATCATGATCCAGCGCGACCCGGAGGTATATGGCGACACAGCGAATGACTTTGTCCCCGAACGTTGGCTGCAAAACGAGACTGGGACTGGGACTGGGACCAAGCAAATCCCACCCTCGGCCTGGCGTCCCTTTGAAAGGGGGCCCCGCAATTATATCGGCCAAGAGCTAGCCAATCTTGAAGCTCGTGTAATGGTAGCACTCGTTGTCCGTCGCTATGATTTTGTCAAGGTATGTGTTCTAGGATCCGCGTAGTCGTCCCCCTAGGCGAATTACGGAAAGGATTCCCGCTTACATACTTCTTCCCCGGCAGGTTGGGCTTGGCCAGCTTGCAGTAGATGAAGCTGGAAACCCCATTTTAGAAGAGCAAGGTCGCTACAAGGTAGTGTCAGAGATGTACCCGGTAAGTTCACATAACCTGCCCAACTCGCCATGAACGTTTCCGCTGACATGCCTCTCTATAGACACGCCAGGTCACGCCTAAGCCAGTCGATGGAATGATGATGCGAGTGAAGTTGCGCCACGAGACGACCAAGTAGGCTTGTGTTCTACCTGACCAACTCAGGTCATTATGGCCGGACCAGGGGCCATAGGTTGTCTAGACTGCTCAGTCAACCAGACCCTGCCATACAGACCAGTCAGCCAGTCAGTCAGTCAACTAGACCCCCTGCCGCGCGAGGCAGTCAATTGCTGTCCAAGGGAGCCACTGATGTGGCCACCAGACTGACTGGTAGGTGACTAGCCCGCGCGCCATAGTCTGCAGTCCCTAAAAAAGGGGTTTGTGCCCCGGCGGGAGGGGTCTCTAATAAAAATTAAAATCTTTTTTTTAAAAAAGGTTAAAAAATTAGTTAAACCTTTTTAAAAAATTAAAGCTTGTAAAAGAAAATAAAAAGTTTACTGCTACCTGCTAGTTAAGTTTATAACGGTAAACATTTGAAAATACACTTTTGCACTAACAGTAAGTGCTAGGAATGGTAGTTAAAAAAGGGAAGTTGAGTCTCAGCGTGGCGTTGACACAGTTGATACTTTAATTCGCTTTCCAGCTCACCCATTTCTTACTCTTCGCGGGATCGTTCTCGCCTCAGACACCCATAAAGATCTGCAAGGTGCTCCTCAGACTCTGCTAGTTCCCTTCTAAGTTCTGCGGCTTGACGAAGCGCTTTCGAAATTTCTTCGTCTAATGATTCAGGCCGAGATGTTAAAGCTAGAGTCGAACCTTGAATCTGGGGTCCCTGGTTATGTTGCTGAAATAGATTTTTCTGTCCATAATCACGTTTCTGGGCCTTTTCTTTCGGCTGCGCCTGATGCAAGACTGGTTCACTGAATTTTGCCGCCCATGTAGATAAAGGTAAGTGTGGACCAGCAGAGATATTAGAAAGCGTATAAACTAAGTAACAGGTTCCTAGTCCGACAGCATATGTGATAAAGACCGCACGGCTGTCTCCGTATGTTGAATTTGGGTCTAAGTTTCTGGTCCATACAAAACCTAGCCATATGCCAAAGCCAACGAGGAAAGAGTTGAGCGCCGCAACTAATAGCGCGAAAGGCGCTGATATAGTGATGACAGAAGCTATTGAAGGTATGTGCTTTTTAGGTCGATTCGACTCTTCGCGGAGCTGAAATTTCGATGAACCCATAATCCATTGTTGGATTTCCTCGGCGTTAACACACCAGCAAAACATTCGATATTCGCTGCTCGCAGCGTATATAGCCATAATAGCCGATACAAGACTTAGGATGAAGGAACCCCGTGCAGTCCAGTGAGCCTGACTAAGCGCGTTGAGGGACAACGCGGTGATGGCAACTTGTGCAATGATGGAGGCCTATAGAAGTGTGAGAACATAGTTCTTAAGCTAGATGTTTCTTTATGACCAACCGCGACGGCGACAATCTCGCTCTCTTCTTGTACCAACTTCTTTAGTTTAAAAGCAATATTTTCGTCTTTCAGGTTGATGACCTCCGTCTGAAGTTGCCAAATAGAACGGCTACCGAAAACCCAAAGAAGCAGGCCAGCGGGACCGTATAGACCTAGGTAGAAGACCAAGTCACGGGCAGCCTCGAAAGGGGCAGCTGCAACTTTCAAGCTGAACTCAATGAATTGAATAACGGAAGCAGCAGTTGAAAGAGCTGTAAGAGGGTCCATAGCTAATAAATAATCTTGGTCAATCTTCTTAAGGCGATAGTAGCAAAGCTTATAACAGCGAGAGTATTAGGGTTAATGGCATTCAGAATGACGAGAGTAGCATGATTGTGTACCTAATGGACTAAATCATATTACTCAGCCGCAACTCAACACCGCTCAATGATCCGATAGATCCCACACACCCAATAGAAAGGTGCCATACAGGTGCCCTCATTTTCGTGCGGGGTATGTATCATTGAGCCATCTTAAACATCGATAGTGTAAAATGTTGCGGGTGTCACAATCTCACGATTCCTAAGAAACAAAGAAGAGTCCCCGTATATAGTAGTAGCGTAGCTACGAGGGTATTCCGAAAGCCTCGTGCATCAACAAGTGTCATATTCTCCCCCATATTAGCGGTCTTGGTGGTGGATGTGTGTATCATGGTTTATACAAAATATTGCGAGGCGTAAGAGCCGTATTTCAAGGGTTCAGCGGATTGGTTCCGGTGATTGTATTGTTAGCCGCGCCATACCTATTAAGCAAAGAGCTCAGGCAGTTAAACTAGCAATTTCCACCACATGTATCACAATTTGTGCTTACTTTCACTATGAGCTGTTTTACTAAGATTGACATATCTTCTAAAACAAAGAAGGTGTGCGCTATATACCGCCGCTCCGTTTTGCTATCGGCGCTTACAACACTAGAATACCGTGTTTAAGAAAACAGAACTGTGAAACCTCTGCAGTTAACCTAACTCCAACTACCTAGGTAGGTAGGTTCTAATATGGCTTTAAAGGGGGGGGGGAAGGAAAGAAGGGTACCTAACCTAGTAGAGAGAAGAAATTAAGTAGCAAAAGTGTAAAATGTGAAATATGGCACCTTCTGGGATTGAACCAGAACCTTCCGGCCCTCAGTTGGAAACTATACCGACGCGGCGTGCTACCGCTACACTAGGAGCCTGTGTTAGTGGGTGAATAACTCATCATTGACTATGACAGCTAGGCTGACAAGGCCGTCACACAAATCCTCCTGCCGGTGCCCAACACTCACGGCGATTTCTTATGGGCGTTTAATTATTCTAGCGGCATCTTATTAGAGTCACGGATATTGAATGATCCATCTATTAAGATAGGGCACTCAAAGTCCACATCAACACTTTGAAGCACAACCAGGAACTCGAGATATACCGTCATCTAGCTAACACCCCACACGACAGAGAACTTATCAAGGCCAAAGAATACATCCGCCAGCTTAAAGACTCGTTCAAGCTAAAAGGTCTTCATGGTGACCACGATGTTTTCGTCATGAGTCTTTTGGCACTAAGTCTTTCGCATTTTCTGGGGGCACGCCGAGGCCAGCCGTTCCATTCGGATTTTGTCAAGCAAGCCCTAAGTCAGATTTTATATGGCTTATTCTACCTTCACGATATGAATGTGGTTCATACTGGTAAGTTAAACAGATGAAATGTAACTTGTAGATAGTACTAACTAGCAAATAGACCTTCACTTGGACAACCTACTCATTTCTTTGACGGAAAATTCTATAATGGCTGAAATGGAAGAAGCTGAACTATATAGACCATCACCAAGAAAGCAAACCGACGACCGTACTATCCACACGTCTCGAATGATGATGGGAGGTCGCAGTCCTCTTACTATCTGCGACTTAGGGCAAGCTCGTATAGGTGAAAAGCACCGTGGATTTGCTATGCCAACTCAATACCGAGCACCAGAAGTTATTCTTGATATGGAATGGGGTAATCCTATAGATCTTTGGAGCGTAGGGCTTATAGTATGGAGCTTCCTCCTTTTCTTCCTGTCGTCTTCCATGCCGTTTTTTTCCTTCAACGCTAACATTCACATAACAGGCCTGGGACCTCCTCGAGAAAGAGTCTTTATTCCGCATCTACGATAACGAATCCCCGGAGCAGAATGATGCACACCACCTTGCCGCTATGACGGCTCTCCTCGGTCCACCTCCCCCTGAATTTCTTACAAGGAGTGAGAAAACAGTGAAGTTTTGGCATGAAGACGGTAAGTAATACCTTTACCATGCGTCTGCCTGCACCTGCTTGACTGTTGTCAATTATTATAGGACAATGGAAAGGTCCTGTGCCTCTACCTCCAGAAACTTCATTCGAGTCTCTTGCTAGCGCTTTGACCGGAGAGGAAAAAGAAATGTTCGTTAACTTGATGGACTGTTTCCTGTATTGGCTTCCTGAGGAGCTTGGTGATGCCATGCATATGTTCTTCCATCCTTTCATAGGGAATAAAAAACCCAATGAGGAGCCGTTGGAATGAATGACTGCAGAGAGACGCACCTACACCGCTCGTGATGGATCTATCGCTCTATGTTCCACTGGCACGAATCGAACAAGAACTTCGGGCTTTTGGTACATGCCCCCAACCCCTCAAGTCCCTATCTAGATCGATTCGTTGGCCTGGCACATCTCTAAAGTGAACCTCCACGCACCTTCGCCATATGTAGATGTCTTACATGGGAGGCCTATGTTTCGCCGCCGTGCCATGTTGTCACGGAGAAGTGGGTCTAACAGATCCAGTATGTGTAGGGATCGGGTTAACTATAGACCTAATGATCCCTAGTATAAATAGGTCTTTTTCCTACACTAGTTACCACTTAGAACTTAGACCTTAGATCATCTGAATACACTACTATCTGATCGCTTCTGGTGAAAGCACTGGTCAATTCCTTCCAATAGACCAATCTCCACTTCTCCGCGAGACATGTTTGTTTGCTTTCCAATACCTATACGTACATAAGTACATGTGCAAAACGCCAAACGGCGTAGTATAACTTCAGCATGATGCATACTTGATTACTTCTTCTCCCGACTGCGACGCCGCAACTGTTGTGCTCCCCCGTCTTCGAGCGAGCGAGCGCTGCCCCTACTCCAACTGCAGTCGCTCTCGTTTCGCTCATTATGCCCCTAACTGACGTGCATGTGGGCTTCGTCTCCTTTTCCGAAGCCACGCGCATCGACAAGCTGGACTTGCACACATACAAAGTAGACCTAAACCATGCCTTCAGTATTGGAGTAAGTCAGTAATTAGTAATTAGTATAACCTTCATCTCCTAAGAACCCTTCTTGACGGTTATACTGCTTAGTACCCAATGGTGGTTATGTTGGTTCGTCTTGATTGCCGCCAGCAGTGCCCACCTCTCCTCGCGTGACCGACCAACCTAATCTGCTCACATCGCACTTCGAGTTTCCCGCGCAGACGACGGTCGGGCCCGCCATTACCGTCGTCGGGGATGTGAAACCAAGCCGACGACTATCTACTCTCCACATGACCCTCTGGCAGGGTAGGCTTCTATCGCATGCCCCTTGGATTACACCTTCGGTATCGCGGTGTGTGGTGCTGGCATATGCTACCTTTACGAACCTGTGGACCATGGCTGGCGTGACGGAGACGACGGGCTACGAGACAACTTCGGCTGCTGCGCTTCCTAACCTACCCGATTTTGAGATGCTCAAAACTAAGGATGCCGACTCCTCTTGGCAGGTATAGGAGCTGCCCAGGGGCTCCGAATCGTGGCGTTCACTAACAAACTGGAAATTCTACATGCCTCGCGCAGGTCCTTCAACAACGGGCATATTAGACACGGTAAGCAACCGTTTTTCCGTTTTCCACTAGTTCTTACCTCGCTGGTATCCATGCATGGGTATTTGGGTATTTAATACATTGAGAGCATATAGAACTCCCAAAATGCAGCAAGATACGTCCCAGCGACATTATGAATTAAGCTAAATGTCCCAGTGGATTCGTATGGCGAGCGGGGAAAACATCACGTCCGGAGCATTGGCGTATGTCGCAGACTCGTTTCCCTACAACCTACACGCCTTCCTTACGGCGTCGGCCGAGCAGACTCGACGGGATGGTCAGCGCGTGGCTCTGTGGTTCCCAACGCTTACAATGAACCTGGATATGAAAATGGCACTGCCAAAGAAGGGTGTTGAGTGGTTGGATGAGCGGATCACTTCAAAGCAAATCAAGAACGGGATGTTCGATCTCGATATAATGATAAGGAGCGTGGATGGTGAACTAGTGGCCCTGAGTCACCATGTCGCCATGATTGTTGGTATAGAGAGAAACACCGGGACAGGCAAGAGCTCTACACCCAAACCAACCTTGTGAGTCAGTTTAGGCTAGCTACAAAGGCAGCCAGGAACCCGGTAACGTCGTGAGTGCTTCATGCCATCAGAAATACTTAACATATAAGAAAATTAGGTCCCCGAAGTTTCTAAGGAAGGTATTGGCTTGATTGGAAAAATCGGCGGAAAGTCATGGTATGGTGGTGAGATGAGGGCGTCAGGACACACGCACCCCGCTGCAGTATACAAGGTAATGCTAGTTACGATGTAGAAATAGGACGTCCATACCTTTACCTTTAGTATAATATAATACATGAAGTGTCTTCTTGAGTCAATTCACTTTTCATACAGCCATGGACTGGGACTAACCCATCTTCGTCTCGAAATTCCTACTCGGCGTGATAAACGCACAGCACATGAAATATTGCGAATACCGGGGTGGAACGATAGCAAGACTTGCAGCTAGCGCCATGAATTATCTACAACGTTCCTCCTCCCTCAATTTCCCTCATCTTTCACCCTCATTCCTGACTGCTTCATCCGAACGGCTGTCACATCACTGTGCCATAACTAGGACAGGTAATCCTATCATCATGAGAAAAGGACCAACGAAAAACCGTCGCGCGAAACTACTCTCTCGTTCGACCTCATGTCTTTGAGACTCAAAATTGAAGTTCTCACGGCCGTCATCGCTTGGGGTCGATCCAGACTCTATCAAAACACCACCGGACTGGTTTTAATGAATTTCAATGACATCTTTGAATACGGCCTATGACTATAATCTCTTTATTAATCTTCAACTTCCAAGTTAACCTTGAAGTTGAGGATCAGTAAAGTGGCTATTAATAGGAGTAGGAGGTTGGGCGGCGAAACTGTTAATTATATAGCTAATGTCTGCTGACTATACTAAAAATCCAGTGATAGTTTAGACTCCATTACCTTAGATGTACTTGTTCTATTTAAATTCTCCATTCGGTCGTCCCGCTGTTATACTTGGATGTAACGTTAAAAAAATAAAAAACCCAATCAGCGTTAGACATGAAATGCAATAAGAAGCATTCATCATCCCCTGCACCTAGGCTCCAATACTAAACACTGTTTAACTAACCTTCTCCAATTTCACTACACTAGAATAATCAATTAACCAGCACCGGCCGGCTTTTTGGTCATCACCACTAAATCCAATAATCTTTTATTTTGAGCTCCTCACCTTTCGGTGCGTTTGTCTAAGTATGGACGTGTGTATGAAGGTAAGCTTGTCCTTATATGTAAGGTGATAAAACGCAATCCTTATTTCAAAAATTAACTACTTTGCCTACTTCAAGATTCATTTCCTTCATATATCCCACAAAATCACTGGGTTTTTGGGTAGTATCCAACGCGATTTCATTATATTAACTTCAGTCTGGAACCGGTTGCTCTATGAAAATTGACCTTCCAGCTATTTGTTCCAGACAATTCATGTAAATAGAAATCTAAAATTCCGCCACATACTGTACATTAAATTAATATGACAACGTCGGGTTTCTCTAATTCTCTACTTTTTACATGAGTTTGTACATTTGGCCCCGTCTAAGACATAAATTTAAAAATCGATATCATTTAGTCTCGCGCCCTTTAAGTGTCTTTGCCC
Organism: Xylaria digitata; assembly: GCA_022495195.1. Taxonomy (NCBI): domain Eukaryota; kingdom Fungi; phylum Ascomycota; class Sordariomycetes; order Xylariales; family Xylariaceae; genus Xylaria; species Xylaria digitata. Next base: position 217,245 of record MU376960.1, on the reverse strand, counting down.
ACAACTGGCCGACTTTTTAAACAAAGGGAACGTAATACTTCATCCTGTTCTTCGGGTCATATTGTCGTTTGAGCTGTCTCAACTTCTGAAGTCTCCACTTGTCCCAGCCGTAAACTGCCTCGAGAGGCTCGTCACCGTTAGCGTAGTTAACATAGGCTCGGAGGTGTGCTGGATCACTGCTTCCTTCCAGCAAGAAATTTCGTAGCGACTGTCCGAACTCTTCCGCAATAGGGTCGATAGTCGAGTTAGGTTTATACTGAACGTATGATGTTACCAAGATCTTGTCGTCTCGGTGTGGAAAGGCCGTGGACGCCGAGTTAACAGCTTGTACACCTTGGGTTGAGTAACCTTCGAGTAAAAAGAAGGACCCAGAAACTTCGGGGACTTTAGTGAATGTTTCATCGATGAGATCATACACCTGTCGCACGGCGGTTACGTTATATGACTTCAATCCAATAGGGAAGCGGAGGGACGTCAATCCATAAGCACAACCGGCGCCGTCTAGATCCTGGAAGGTGATGGCGGCAAGATCGTGCAAACTACCCTCGCCAGCCTGGACTACGAGAGGCTCAAGATCGTGAAGGGGCAGAGCATATTCGCGTGCGGTTTCAGTTGGTCCATCGTAAATGACACCAAACCAAAGGATGGGCTAAGAGCTCGTTAACCGGAAGCACCAGGAAACTACCACATTTAAAAGACTTACGTGTTCAGCATCGATCTCGGCAGCTTTGACAATGTATCCCCAGTGCGTTGCCTCCGCTGGCTGATTCTTAAGCATTTCATTTGCCAATGTATAAAGGGCCTCAAGCTTATCTTGTGAAAAGATAAAAATCTCATAAGACCATTGGTTCTCTGGGGTATCATGAACACGGTATTCCCACTGTGTCACTAAACCAAAGTTGTGTCCTGCGCCTCTAATAGCCCAGAAAAGGTCTGGGTTTGATTTATCGGACACGGTGACAAGGTCACCATTCGAAAGGACTACCCGAGCCGATACAACTTGATCGGCAGCCAGGCCGTACTGACCTTGAAGCCAGCCGTGACCGCCTCCCAAGATAGGCGCAGATAGACCGACACATTCACAGATACCAGTCACTAAAGGTTTGTTAGTAACTAGTTAGGGTAACTTTGTAATCATGTTAGCGGCTTACCTGCTCGCTTTCCCACCGCCGCTAGTCCATCTATGACCTGCTTTACGGTTGCGCCGCCGGCAATCGTAGCAGTTTGGCCGTTCTTGTTTAGCTTCACTTGGTTTAATTTGCGAAAGTCGACCTGAATAGCACCTTGCGCGTCTGCAAGAGACTCGGTCGCTCCATGGCCACCTGCTCTAGCGACAAATGGGATGTTGAACTTTGAAGCGAATCGCACCTTAGATTACTTAGCATCTCAGCCGAATAGGCTCATATCAAACTGGCCCACACTCACTACTTGTTGGACATCACTCTCAGTGGCAACCTGCACAACAGCGGCGATATTGGGTGCCTGGAACTCCCTCCATCTACTTGTTAGATTGGCGAAGGTACAACTCCCCCGAAGGGCAACGGTCGCTCCGGCGGATAACAAAGGACGAAGACCAGCAAGTGCGCTGGTCCTTCCGGCCGTGATGTTTTCGGCCGTGATCGTCGGCAAGTCCGTGGCTAGTACCGGGACGGGACTCAACAAGTTGAGAAGGGAAAAAGCGCTAACGACGCCTGAGAACAACATGATGGCACCAGAGGATTGTAAGCCGCTAGATACAAGAATTCGCGCTTTGACTGAATGGGAGGTAGGTCTGGTGGATGCTACGAAGGTTGCAGCAGTTGTGTTGCATTCACATCACACCAAGCATCTCGGTCCTATGACGAGCGAGAAGGAGGAAGGTCTTGATAGAATATAGTAGCATTTAGATATGGCAGAGCTATAATAACACAGACATGTATAGGCATTAACTCAACCCATCAACATATGATAAAGGGGCTGATGAGAAATGCAAAACACCTCTACACGTAGGGTACATAGTCTAGTAATGAGCTAGCTGAACGAGTTGGAGGATTAAACATCCTTGTGCGCACATGGTTAGACGCTTGGCACCCCACACAACAGAACAGGTGGCGCAACGCGTTCAATACCCCTGTGCGGCCTTTTGAGATTGATGAACCACCTATCTATAGTATGGAGCGTACCTATCTAACCTTAGTAGTCTATCTGTATAGTCTAGACGTTTACTCAGAACACTTGTGAGCCCTTGTCGTACTCACAAGGCCTAACTTTAAGTGTAGTAGTAGTACAGTGCTGCCCACTACTATGTGGTATCGACTTGACATTTGCAGCTACTTCTATGTAGTACACATTCTTAACACAACCTGCTTTCTCTTTGTCTCTCTTACTCAGCAACCCCCTGGCCTCATCTACCTCGTGTTTCGGTCTACGATCTCTTCCTCAGCCGTTCCTTTGCGTTTCCCCTGTTTTAATGCGGTTCGCTACTATATAGATCAATCGGGCGCGTTGTGGGGTAATAATAAATCGATCTAGTAAATATAATACTATGCGTTGTAAAGCAGCCATTAGTTAGTCATCACACTTCACTCAAATCTCGCAACCCTTCAGTCTCCAGGGGAGTGACTGAGCGTCATACCTAGCCAGAATCTAGTTGAGGCCAATAGCGCATGTATAGCAAATTAGAAAAATATCATGTACTGTCTACATGTGCTTTTCCGTGTTCTAGGCCATGTGCAAGAAACCCTGTAGCATTGAATACCCTCCATTTCTCAACATATTTCTTTACAGCTTCGAAGTCTCGGCATTGCCTGGGGAAACCGCTCCCTGGATAGAAATCTGGGGTTAGTGATAGTCGTTTAAAAAATAGCGTAATAACAGTAAAACAGACAGGAATAGAAAGCATCCGATTAGGCAATCTACTTCCGAGGCACATCAAAAGGGGGAGTAAGGGACTCCAGCGTACTGACCTAGGAATCCATTCGGATCATCTTCACCCGGTTCGACCGTACTATCTGCCGCACAGGTGATGCTCTGCTGGAGATAATCGAAGCAATGAGCTGCGTGATCTGTCCGATTCTTTCCAAAATCAAACCCTTGTAGTTCGGCCGAGTGCGAATAGTATGCACGTCTTATAACGTAAAGGCAGTGAAGTTGATGAAAGACGGTTGGGATAGAGATCTTTGGTGCGAGGTTGTGGTCTCTGAAATAGCCCAGTCCGTCTATAGGGTGTAGTTCGTCAGCAGTGTCCTAGCAGACGGAGTTGAAGGTCGGTTCATCTCCGATGTATAGCAACTCACTTGGAATCAGAGCGTCCCAGACCGGCTCTGATTTGTCTCCTGCGCCATCGCCTTGCGGTGGCTCTTTAGAGAAAGCAGAAGAGAACACGAATTCCCCTTCGATCCGTGGAGCTGGAATGCGTGGTGCTGTAGACCCATTGCTCTCTTCGCGAGAGCTGAAGAAAGTCCCGGCAATGAACCCACCCGTCGCCGTCAGTATGAAGCAAATTACTATGGCTAAGTAAGTAAGCTTCTTCGAGGAGAATGGCCAAGTTTGGTCTTTCACTAGAGGTGAGCTCTGATCCTCCTCATCTTTCGCCAGCGGGTGATACGCAGTTTTGCTCTGAATGTATTCCGCCATGAGGTGCGTGTGTCGCCTTTCCTAAGGTTGTTTGAACCAAGCAGTATCAATTCATAATTCTTCTATAGTCTACATAGTATTACAAGTCCACAAAGCCGGTCGGGGCCGAATTCGACCAAGCCGGTGTAGCGGTGACTAGGTACGAGACTACTTGCTGATAAACTGCCGCTCACCTGCCGTACCAATATTGTGTTGTTCATGGTCCAACCTGCATTTACATGCGCCAGGGTTAGCGTCGTGTAATTCGAGTTGTACTAGTAAGTCTACCGACATATTTGAGGGCGGCGGGGTCAAAGCTACATTAGTGCGGGATGGCGAAATCAGTCCTATCCCCAGCACCACTAATCTAGCGTACATAATGGCATGATGTTTACAGCAAGGCGGTATTACGGGACGGTAGCGTATCATTGATATATATAGCGGACATTTTAGCTGCATCGCGTAGACTTATTATGCACCTGATCTCTAGGGAATAATTAGGTGGCAAGGTTGCGGGGGCCAGGTAAGAAACTTCGGCGTTTTGACAGAATTCTGTATTCTCGCCGGAGGATTACGGCCCCTGGCGATCCTCCGACTCTTGACGCTGTCCAAGCCTCTAATTCTAGACTAACGAACTCAAAAACAAGGGCCCATGTCATCACGCACTATTAGGCAAGTTCCATGCCTCAGTACCAAACCTATTGGGAAGGACCAGGGACGGCCAAGGCTCAGGATGATCACAAGTGGTAACCGACTTCGTTGTCTTGTTGTAGTTTGTTGACACCTGCAGCTAGTGATGCAGGCTAAGCTTCTTTCACACCGACGTCGCAATCAACGAGCTGGTGGGTATCCATTACTTCTCATAGAATGTCTGTGAAGATGTGATGATAAGGAGGCCATGAACCCTAGGTTGTGGTGAGAAAGGACATTATCCATCTCTCGAAGCAGCATTGAAACAGAATCGAATCATCACATCAAAACGTTCTGCCATACTACCAAACAACACGGAACCATGAGGTCTTCAGTTGTCTTCGCTTTCTTCGGGCTCTCTGCCTTGACAAGTGCCCTTCCCACTGGTATGTTATAAGCTTCAACAAACTATTAGGCATCCATGCTAATCCTCATTCATAGGTTCGGCCAACATCGATGTTGCTGACGCTTTCAAGCGCCACGAGTCTGAGATCGATGTAGCCGACGCCTTCAAGCGAGATGGGGCTAATATCGACGTTGCCGATGCTTTCAAGCGTGGCGAGGCAGTTGTTGATATTGCGGACGCTTTCAAGCGCCACGAGTCTGACATTGATGTCGCCGATGCTTTTAAGCGTCACGAAGCCGATATAGACGTTGCAGACGCCTTTAAACGTGCTGCGACCGAAGTTGATGTTGCCGATGCCTTCAAGAGAGATGGAGCTGATATCGACGTTGCGGATGCCTTCAAGCGTAGCGAGGCAGTTGTTGACGTCGCTGACGCTTTTAAGCGTGGTGAGGCGGTTGTTGATGTCGCAGATGCTTTTAAGCGCGACGGAGCTGAAATCGATGTTGCTGATGCCTTCTAAGTCTAATGGGGCGAATAAAATGAAGTCAAATTGTATTGGAAGTTAGTTTCGCTTAAGCGCCCTCACTCATTTGATGTACGAGTGAAGAACGGAGGGGTTAAGGAAGGGAATGTGTGCGAAAATCTTATAAAGCACCAAATTCGTTGAAATTTTGCTTAGTGAAAATCAATTTCATTGATACTTCTAAAAGAAATAACTCTGGAAGCTATATTGTGATATGTGCTCGATCTTCGCGTAGGACCCCTTTTTATTCTACAAAGACAGAAGAATCGCCAGACAATTGGCGTAGATTAGGGTTGTAAAATGTATGAGCGAATAATAATCACTATAGAATGTCAAGGCACGAAGAGAATATGATTTTCAGTACAGCTTAATGAGCAATAATAATTCAACTACCTTATGATTCTAGCTTTACAGGGAAACATAAGGTCTCTAAGAGTGTATCTTGCTTATATATGATCTTGCAAAGATTCTTCCGGAAGTCCTTCTAAAAGCTCTTCAGTTGGAACATAATCATCCGTCACAACATACCCACTGTCTGGCGGACAATGCTTAAACCTATCCAACTTAGACGCCCTCGCCTCGTCTGGGTTTTCAGGGCGCTTATAGCAGGCCGTGTGCTGTTTCGCGAAAGCCTCGAGTTGTTCCCAGCTACGACACTGGCGGTGTTGGTGTAGACCACTAACGACTTCAACCCGTCGATCCGTAGCTCGCGGTGTATCATCCGCATCACAAATGATCTGTCTGCGTAAAGCGTCAAGGCAATGACTGATGTGGTGCCAGGAGCGGGTTTGAGGTTGGCCTCGACGGTACTCGCTCAAGGAAATGTAGACAATTTTTAAGCAGTGCAAGTTATGGAAACCGTGGAGGATATAGATCCCCTTAGATTGGTCCCAAGGGAAACGCTGGGCCTTTCGGAGCTCGTGCTGGGCAACCCAGTCGTCGGAAAGGGCGACAACAGCTGAATCGACGTTGATATTGTACCATAGCTGGTCTTGAAGTGTTTCGTTGTCACTGGCGTATGGAGTCACTATGACGTACGGCTCTTCCCGGACGTGCTTGAGCTCAGCATATTTGGTCGGTGCCTCGGATTGCGAGTGTGATAGGGCACGTAGATATAGCGTTGCGAGGAGGACATTGAAGGCAATGGATACCGCCAGTACGAATAATGCAGCCTTTTGGATACGGCTATTGGCGTAGGATCTAGTGAAAGATTGAAGAAGTGACTTCTCGTTGTGCCTGCTTTCCTCACTGTCGCCCCCAAGCAACCCACGATGCTCAATGCTATCAATGGAGCTAGACATACTGGTTTCGAGATGAGAAGCTATGGCAAACTGTCCAGCAATGGAACAGGACAACGCCCGTCATGTTTGTGGGAGTCCCGAGAAGCCTGTATTTCGCCATGATGAAAAGGCGGTCTTTGATATTGTGGTAGAGCGGGGAACGTCCCTCTCGAAAGCAACCTTGATAGTCAACTACACTAGTTCGAGACTACGCTACCTATTCAGTAACTACCCACAAGCCACAACCAAGGTTTTGCAGAGCTAAGAATATTGAATCCTACGAGTGTGGGGCATCGAAAACCGTAGTCTAACATAGTAATAGTGTAGTCTAATCTCTATTGAACGTGGCCGCCGTTCGACTCTGTAAGCTTTGTGATCATCAGCAGTAGTGTTTTTAAGGTTCCTATTACATCCTAGTAGAAATGATCGCTAAAATCGTTATCTGTGTTTATATGCGCTAGTGAGTTTCTAGTTAGTAAAAGTATTGTCCCAAATTTCGAAGTAGTTAGGTCTAGATCACCAGGTGAGCTGTTAGATGTAGTGTACTAGGTACTTAATGTAGTGTAATCAGTACGTTTTGTCAGGGTTACGATAGAGCGATTTACAAGTTACACATAGATAAGTCTGTAGAATATATGCCAGCATAGTATACTACTCATAGTATGAACCTTGGTGTACTGTGATACACAGGCCCTGGCAGTTAAGTACCATACATACCTTGAAATGTGGATAACATTACTACCTAACCCGGAATCATTCGTATCCATGCCTGGGCAGACCTGGGAGGGTTGCTGACAATTTCTCCCAGCGTCGTACCAGAAGGAGGCGGGGGTGCCGATGGAACGCACCGATGGAACACTGATATGCGAATGCCGTTTGGGATACCTCGCGCCCAAACGCTCATTATCCCCCTTGCCCAGACACCCACACAATGCGTCGAGCGCAGTCTAGATTTCGTATGTATGGCGCTCAGTTGATTCAAAGTACTTGACTAGGTTCGCCGTCCCGTCGGTACTGTAATGGTGGTTCTATCTATCCACTCATCGTCCAACACTTTATTCATACTCGTCCCTTCTGCCGCTCCCGTTCGCCAGCTCCCGATGCAGCGAGATCAACACGGTTGCATGATTGATACCGCCAATTATCCACGATGCCGGTAGTGCAGCAGGCCAACGACCGCAATGGCATACTTGTTATGACCGTGCTCTTCACCATTATCATCATTACTGTAGTGGCGCTCCGGTTTTATGCGAGACATATCACCAGAGCTGGCTACGGAGGAGATGACTGGACCGCACTAGCTGCTCTGGTGAGCCTTTGCATTTCCCTTACATGAGGAACTACGCAGAGAGCAATTGCTAACACTTCACAAGTTGTTTACATTGGGCCTCAATGGAATATTCTTAGGTGCCACCATTGAGGGAGCTATTACCGGGCACTCTCCTGTCGTTGATGGCTGGCCAGTAACGATCCCGCTCGAGATAACAGCGCAAAAGTACAAGTACGCATTTCAGACGACGGAAAAACCGGTGTTTGGATTGATCAAGATATCGATTCTTCTCCTTTGGAAGCGACTCTTTGGGTCTTCTAAGCGCTTCAGGGTCCTATGCTGGGTGATGATAGGGATTACCATAGCTTGGACACTTGCGTTTTTCTTCACGACGGTTTTCCAGTGCGGGACACGCTGGTCGATGAACTGGGCGCCTATCGGCATCTTCCTCACACAATGTATTGAAAGTCTCGACGTGCTCACCGTCTTTGCCGCCACCGACATTCTTTCCGACTTGATCATCATCTGCATGCCAGTTCCGCTTATCTGGCGACTTCACCTGCCAACCAAAAAGAAGGTCGCCCTGAACAGTGTGTTCCTGGTTGGTTTCTTGTACGTCCAGACCCAGTTATCTACTCTTTTTTTTTTTTCTCTTTTTTCTCAAGAGTCCTAGTACTCGGTTAGAATTAATGTTGTATTAATACGTATCTTTAGCACCATCGGAGCTGGTATCGCGCGAACCTATATGTATCTTGTTACCTCGTACGACAAAGAGAGCAACCCCGACTTCATTGCTGACTTTACTCTATGTATTCTCTGGTCAGAGATAGAGGCCAATGTCGCTATGATGGTATGCTGCTTGCCGACTTTGAGCCCCGTGGTGGGGAGGTTTGCGTCTTCTCTGCGCGGCACACCCTTAGGCAGGTGGCTCCCATTGACTCCAACGGAGAAGCATAGTCATGCAACGAGTGAGGATCTAGAGCTATCGGTCGCATCGAAACTGAGACGGAAACAACCTTCGCGATTATCATCCGACAAGCAGATGTTGTGGGAGGAAGGGCAGGGAACGATCACTACTGCGGGTTACTCCAACACTAACGAGTTACCGAGGAACAATCGCACCATTCTCGCGCGTACCGACATTTCTACTACTTTTGAAGCGAGAGACTCCGATTCACTTTGAGAGGTGTTAGTGTGAAGGGGGAAGCCAACGACATTATTAGAGCGCAGATGGCGAGTATGTCGCAGTCATGTTTATCATGTAATCTATTGTAAATTACCAAGCTTATATAATTAACCTGACTTTGTTTGTCATTACCTATATCCTTACTCCCTCTAATTGCTAAATTGAAGGAGTACATATTTCAGCTTTCCTCTTGTCTACCTCTATGTCCACAAAGGGTGTTCTACAAGAATCGTTCAGATGAGCCAACTCGCATTCTATCAGTTCTAAAGTTGCGCACTAAATCGCAGGCATCCACGGAAATTTTCGCATACTATAGTAGTGTAGTACATATGATGTACCCATCCTAGCATCCCACCAGGGCCTATGCTACTTTTAGCTCACCTACTACACTAAGATAGCGTCAGCAAATACAAGGGCGATGCGGGCTTTACCGTGTCCCTGGTTATCCAACAGTCAAATCAGGTATCAAGCTACACTGCACTAGACCCGGATCGACCGCCAATCCTCTCAATAGATTCTACACCAGTAGAATTGTGGCATGCTTAAACGCTACCTTTTTTGACAGGTGAACTGTCAGGAAGGATGTAGGCTAGTTTGGACGATAAAACGTCATAGTGCTAGTTTATACGACGAATCTTGCTAGCTTTGGAATGAACAAGCTACAAACTCGGCAAAACATTACCTAGTGTAGATAGCCAAGCGCCGACGTCGTATTAGTGTGCATTATCATGGACCATATATTATATACTCAAGGATAACAAACTTGATCATATCATCATTGCGCTTCTCGTTGCAGTAGTGTATTTGTCTTCTGGTTATGTTTCAGTGCACGGTTCGCCAAGCCGGTAGTCCTTATACCATATGAGGTAAACGAGCATAATGTAGTGTAATGCGGCAGCGTGGCTTTGGTATGGTGGGACATAATTGTCCAAATAAGGTCTCCACGAGTCTACTGTAGTATATTGTCCGAACACACTACACTGGGGGGGGGGGGGGGGGGGGGGGGGGGGGGGGGGGGGGGGGGGGGGGGGGGGGGGGGGGGGGGGGGGGGGGGGGGGGGGGGGGGGGGGGGGT